>JAFLJL010003792.1:7500-60522 GCA_018398815.1 Conus ventricosus
GAAGACTGGTTCGAAGAAGGAGAAGGGCCCCCAGGGGTCAGACCATGGCTGACACCAGCGAGAAGACCAGAGTATGGACACTGTAGCAGACTGATGCCGGAGCTGAGGACGGAAGATGAGAATGCCTTTGCCAACTATGTGAGAATGCCACCCCACCTGTTTGATGAGTTACTCAACAGGATCGGCCCATTCATCCTGAGGAAAGATACCCACATGAGACCAGCCCTTGATGCCGGAATGAAGCTGGCCATGATCCTGAGGCATCTGGCTACAGGAGACCGCTACCATACCCTTCAGTATGACTTCAGATGTGGCTACAGCACTGTGTGGTATGCAGTGTGCAGGAAGTCTGTCAGACCATCACACAGGAACTGAGGGATGAAGTCATGCCACTGCCATGGACCCAGGAGGACTGGAAGGCCATTGCCCAGCAGTTCCAAGACCGGTGGAATGTTCCTCATGCCCTGGGGGCCTTGGATGGCAAGCATAGTGCTCTCAGGAAGCCACATAACTCAGGCAGTGTCTTCTACAATTACAAAGGCTTCTTCTCAGTGGTCCTTCTTGCCTTAGTGGATGCAGACTACAAGTTCATCTGGATAGATACTGGTGGAGAAGGTCATCAATCCGACGGACAACTGTTTGGTGCTTCAGAACTGGTGGAGTGCACCGACGACAACACCATAAACTTTCCTGACAGTGATCCTAAGCCCTACGATGACAGAGATACAGCCTACTTCATTCTGGGAGATGATGCTTTCCCCCTCGGAACTTTTCTCATGAAACACTATGGCAGGAGGGGTCTGGACAATAAGATATGGTGGCCACATACAGAATTTCCAGGGGCAGACGTGTGGTGGAGAATGCTTTCGGAATATTGGTCAACAGATTCAGATGCTTCCTGGGCACTCTGGAACAACGACCTGAAATAGTGCGGTTACATGGTTCACGATTCCCAGAATGAGTTAAGAATATTCCCCGAAGATGGAGTATGGCTGCCTTAATGGCGGGATAAAAAAGGGTCATACACACAAAACTCCACTGCCTGGCTATACAGGGAGTGTCCGCAGGAGTATCAGCCTGTGTACGCAGAAAGAAAGAAAGAAAAAAGTTAAGAATACATAGGAATGCCTACAAATCGATTAGGACTCAGTTACGATACATAAGAAATCACTACGATTTTGTTGAGAATTGACTAAGATTTTTTTTTATTCGGGAGTTCGTGGCCAAAATTTTGAACAGCACAAAACTTTTGCCCCGAATTCCAGAATGCTCAAGAATTGCAAGAACTGACTAAGAACAAGTGTGAATCAGTTACGAACTTCAGGAACTTATTGCGATTTAACTAAGAATCCCGGGGTTTATCAATTCCTGGCCATTCGTAGGATTCGTAGCCTCTGTGGAATAGTGGCATAAGTGAAGATCATAAAGCTGAAATGCCCGAACTTTGGCCAAGTGTCCTACTGCCATGCGGATAAGACACCTGTCTAAAATTAGAAAAGTAACATAATCTATGCTTACGTCATACTTTTGCTAACATTGTTCATAAAAAATAAGCTCGCCGTTTTCATGCAAAACATGAGCAATGCAGTTGCATCCCTTTGTTGATCCATTTCCCGAAATAGCCTTCTTCCCAACTTGTATTCGGTTATCATAAAGGATTGGTTCCACAAAGAGTTCACCAGAATTTGTACGGTTCAGCTTGTGGAAAAAGTGTTTGTACGCAGTAAATACCTCAGTCCAAAATATGTTTGATTTACAAAATGAAGAAAGTATTTCTAGCCCATATTTTTCAATTTTGTTTAGAACTGTGAAAGCAGATACTGCAATATCTTTCTATCAAAAGAGTGTGGTCTGAATTGTCCGCAGCCAAGTTAATTTTAGCGCAGAGGCAAACGATTTCGATTTAGTCCAAGACCATCGTTTGGTATACTACTATCTGCAGCTTTTCTATTCATTTTATTTTATTTTTTTCATGTTTTTGTTTTCATTCCACAAAAAAATTTAACATTGACTTTGTAAAGTCTGAATAAAAATGGTTGGTGGATTATGGAGTAAAAGCCATAAGTGGATGACATTTGAAAACATGAGTGATTTTTAAACTGCAAGCGTTCCCAGGGGAGTTAATTATCTTTCACCCATGTCTTGAACAGATGTTTAAGGTCTGCTTTTTTTTCTTCTAATTATTGATATCAGCACTATTTTGTTAATCGTTAATAAACCAAATTCCAAGCATTTTGGACTTTCGTTGGTTCAGCTCCATATATATGTGGTCGACGAAACCAACTGGAGAGGTTTTATACCTTCCCAACAAAAGTTGCGCTAGTCTCTCTCTCTCTCTCTCTCTCTCTCTCTCTCTCTCTCTCTCTCTCTCTCTCTCTCTCTCCTCTCTCTCTCTCTCTCCTCTCTCTCTCTCTTTTTTTTTCCCCAAGAGTAATATTCGAGTCATATTCAAACCTAATATACGACTAAACATTTCCATGTTTTTAATACATGTCTTAAATGATTTCTTGTCACCTGCGAAAAGCATGTTACAGACAAATATTGTCTTTGTTTCCGTTACGAAACGACACTCAGAGGTCAATGATGTCATAAAACTTGCGTGCAGGAAAATTCCTTCCGTAGTTTAATTGTCAACACAGGCGGAAGACCGATTAGGATACCTACAGACTTCTTGTCAACAGTCCCATCACTGCATTTTCACCGTTTATTGTCTGCATTCTTTAGCAGAATCTCAATGTACAGCAGCACGAACAGTGGTTTACATCTGAAACGAGGAAGCATATGTTGTTAGGGTGATCATGTGGGGAGGATTGGGGAATTTTATAATAAAATAGAACATGACCTTACAGTCTCCTCCTCAGTTCTGCCATATAGTCGTTAAAGTATCATGTGTGACTGTCATGTGACGTAGCCTCACATGGTGACATGTGACGTTCCGTCGCGTATGCCCTTATTTGACAAAAAGCATTTTCCTAGGTAGAGAAAAGGAAAGGTAAAAGAAAGGACAATAGACGTGGCCTGACCAGTCTGATCGGTGTCGCTGGTGGCTATGAAAATCGCTCAGTAAAATAGACGTAGGGTGATTATTAGTTGAATCACTCAGGAAAGTGGACGGACATTGGTTAAGTAACCAAGGGCTGGTAATGCGTAGAGTTAGATGAGTACTCACTGAATTAATGCGAAAAGCATGTTACAGACTCAGGAAGAGCGCAGGAAGGAAAAATAAAGTATAGGAAGGAGATGGCTTATGGCTGACCAGACAGGTTGTGTGGAACTGCAGAACGAAATTCACCTGTAGAGTAAAAAGAAATTCGTGGAGAGCGTGGCAGCAGACAGTCCTCAGAAGAGATGCCCCCTTCAAGCAAGTGTTTCGGCCCTTATCTCCTGACACTCTAGGGGGGTTGGGCCACACCCGTTCATGACTTTGGATGTCCCTCTGCTGCCCCCTTTTTTCCCATCTTGGGACGCGCCATGGCTCGCATTCGAACCCATGACCCTCTGGAATGCTCATTTTCCACCTAATGACTCGCACTCTAACCACTGAGCCACTGGGGCACCTGATATTTGTAGGGAAATTTAAGCCTTATGATGTTCACTTTTGTTCCTCCTTGACCAGATCCAGCTTGAACACCTCTCTGCTGCTTCTGCCTTTGCTTTCAGGGCTCTGGGTTTTTTCCCCTCCCTGCAACTGAGAGCTGTTTCATGAGGCTGTATGCAGACGTTCCTACAACCCCCCTAGCTCCAATTTCTGCAGTGAGGACTTTGACCTGATAGCCTTCTCTCCTCAGGCTGTTTGCCAGATCAGCATATTTTTCAGTCTTGTAGATTTGAGCTGCCTACATTCTGCTCTCATATGGCACCGGGAGCTCAATCATTATCAGCTGCTTGGTTGACTGAGAGTGGACTACTATCTCTGGTCTCATGCCACTCTTGCTGATGATTTCTGGGGGACTCTTCCATTCTGGGAGATCTGCAGTGCACTCCTAGTCATCTGCCCCATCCAGCAGACTCTGCCTGCATATTCCGAGTGGCACTGTTGTTCTTGGCCATCATTTGTACCTCCTGCCGTGAAGAATGTTGTGGGCACTTTTGGAGTTCTGATTGTCCCTTTTGTGGTGTTGGTACTAGCCCAGACTGCTTGTACAATCCCTTTGAGCACTTGGTTGTGCCTTCATGTCTACCTTCATTGAGCCACGGCTACGTTACATGAGCTTAGGACATGCTCCACTGTTTGTTTTCCATGGCAGAGGGGGCATGCAGGATCGTCTGTTTCCCCCTCATATGCAGATCTGAGAATGAAGCTGATCCTGAGAGGGGCCATGTGCCAAATGGCATTCCAAGTGAGACTTCTTTGGAGTGCGTTCTCCCACGTTATCCATTGCCCTTGCTGGCTCTGCTGGACTGCTTTTTGGAGTCTTTTTTGGTCTTCTTCTTTAATCATCTCCTGAATCATCATGCCTCTTTTGGCTTTTCCTTTGGCCTTTGGCCACTATTCAGTTTTGGTCACCCCCAGTCCTTGTCTGTTGGTCTATGTGTGTCCTGTTATTTCTCTGATCTTGAGAATTTCTTTTGCATAATCCATCGCCTCTTGAACTTTCCTTTTTTTGCCTGTCTTCAGCTGGGGCTTGATTGCTTCTACCACCTTGTCTCCTGAGTCCTCCAGCATGCTTTGAAGTCTGATCTTCCCTGCTTTGTATTCCTCCAAGATGGATTTCAAAGGTAGTTTTAGCTTTGCTTGGTGACAGTACAGCGCTATGTCAGTGAGACAGAGTGGGACACCAAGCCATTTCCTTCTGAACTTGTTGATTTTGGCTTCCATTGCCTCCACTATGCTGTTGCAGATGTCGTATATCATCAGAGGCCATAGGAGCTTTGGTATCAGCATGAACTGCAGACACCAGACCTTGTATTTGCCAGGGAGCCCACACTGGTCAATGGTCTCCAAGCCTTTTTGCGACATCTGTTTGGTTTCTTTTGCTCTTTGTGTGTCTTTCCGGGTATCATCATACCATCTTCCAATGCTCTTGACTGGCTCTTCTGTGACTTTTGGAATGGCCTGGTTGGCAACACTGAAGACCACAGATTCGGCCACTTTTCCTTTCCTCCGTGAGAGACTCCGTGATTTCTTTGGCTTGAACTTCATTCTGGTTGAAGCAACTATGTCGTCCAGCCTCTCCACCACATGACGTGTCTCGTCTGCTCTGGATGAAATCACTGTAGTGTCATCCATGAAGGCCTTGAGAGGGGGCATCTACCATTACCAGGTGAGATATAGACAGATGAGGAGAGAAGAGAGAGAGAGAGAGAGAGAGAGAGAGAGAGAGAGAGAGAGAGAGAGAGAGAGAGAGAGAGAGAGAGAGAGAGAGAGAGAGAAAAAAAACAGAAACAACTAAAAGACAAAGATAAAGAACGCCAAGAAACTCTAAAAAAATTAGAGTTTGTAAGAAATAAAAAAATACAGAAAGAGATTAAACAAAATCAAAGAAACTAGAGATAGAGGATAAGGATAAGGAACGGCAATTTAATTTGAGACAACTTGAATTAGAGACTGATGTGGAAATTAAAAAAAAAATACAGGCATCGAGAGAACCTCCACCACCTCCACCAGTCGGTTCCGCGAGTACATGTCATCCGAAGTCAACAAACATCCCGTAGTTGCCGCCGTTCGAAGAAAAAACCCGGCGACATTGACAGGGTTTTTTTTTCGGTTCGAGAACCACGCTACATTTTGGGGTTGGCCGAAGGAAAAGTGGACATTGTTTATCGCGTCACTATTTAAGGGAAGCGCTTTGGCACTATACCACACACTCGCGGCAAAGAAGGGTTGACTTGGAACCAGTTAAAAGAAGAACTCTTAAAGAAGTTTCAGTGTTCAGCTGACCGTTTTCGTGAGCGTTTCCGATCGGTTCGTCCTGACAAGGGAGAATCATTTCCGTCTTTTTTTTCTTAATAAGAATGAGTCACTGTTTAGACAGATGGATAGAGTTAACAGAAACGAATAAGACTTTCAAATCACTGCGAGATTTGCTACTTCGAGAGCAACTTGTTCAGAGCGTCAGCAAAGATTTGGCCACTTTTCTTAAAGAAAGACAGTTCGATAACGTTGACGGAATGTGTCAGACAGTGGATCAGTACTGTATTGCTCATCCGGAAAAAAGGTGTTGCTCGCAAAGGGGACTCGTACCTTTTCGAGTCTCACGCGGTATTTCAAATGCATTCTCGACAAGGAAACTATAGAAGAAGAAACCGCGCTTCATTCCAATGTCCTCACGGTCACACGTCTTTTGGCAACAGACAAAGACCTTTCCGCGGTTAGGGCCATGTCGGTTCTGGCGATTTCCGTCAGTACCAATATTCACCACCAGAAAGACCTATTCCTTTCCGAGGGCGTGGTGAACAACAACCGCGCAGACCCTTTGGTCCAGTTCATGGACAAGGTCGAGGTTCACAGACTAACAGTAACCAGTTGTCCACCGATCAAACCATGCGTTGTCATTTTTTGTGAGGGCAAATTCCATATAAAACGGGACTGTCCTTTCAAAGGAAGTGGAACAAAGCCTGGGTTTGTTTCCACCAGATGTGAAGAAGGTCTTGCTTTGGCGCCAGATCATCCATTGATGGTCTTCTTTTGGAGGATTGTGCATTAATGGTTTACAAGGTTCTGTTTTGCGAGATACAGGTGGCACCACAGCTGGTGTAAAGAAATCTTTTGTTCTCCCAGACCAGTATCTTGACAGGGTTTAGAGGTGCAGATCGTTTGGTGGAAAAAAATTGAACTTTTTTACTGGCAAAAATGTCCGTCGATACACCATACTACTCTGGGTCGCTTACCGCCTGTGTTTTTGAGAAACCCAGTTTGCGATTTGATTTGGGGAAATCTACCAGGTGTTTCGACAGTACATGGTGGTGCTGGAGGATCTTTCATTCCTTGACTCATCAGAACAAGATCAAAAGTTGTAGAGCAGGGAAAACCGGTTAAAACAGCTCAAGATTCAAAAACTGGATGAACTAAAAGTTACGCCAGACGTTTTGAGGACTATGCAGAGAAGCGACGAGACACTGACGACTATACTTTCTACTGCAAAGCAGACTGTCTCTGACATACCAACGGACAGGCCGACGTACATACTGGACTCTGACATCCTCTACAGGCATGGAAAACTTTCTGGAGTGAACTACAAAGTGCAAATGGCAAATGTTGAAAAGGTATTTCATGTAAACATGTTAAAAAGTATGTTGAGCGTACAAACGCTGTCATTAACAAGTCAATTAAATGGATATGTCCAGTGTCTGAAACAGATGTGGCTATTACAGAAATCATTGGTTTTGATTTTGTACCTGATGTCATATACAGAGACAGAGCAAAGACTGTGCAAACAACAAATGTGGGATTGTTAATATCTACCAGTATATATGATACTGTACCTCTGCCCACCCTTTCAGTCAAGGGAGAAACATGATGATGTTGTTTTGTGTGATGATTTATCTTTATTCAGAAAGAACAATTGGAAAGTATTTTGAAGGACTTTCAGAATGTCCTGACTGATACCCCAGGGACAGTGACAACAACTGAACCCCATACTATTCAGTTGAGTATGGAAAACCCAGTCCGAGTCAAACCATACCCCCTCCCATTTGAGAAAAAAACAGGTTGTCGAAAGAGAGATTCACGTTATGCTCGGGTTGAAGGTTATAGAACCGCCCTCGTCACCATACAGCTCACCAGTTTTATTGGTGGACAAACCTGATGGCTCGGTGCAGTTTTGCATCGATTACAGGAAGTTAAACAAAATCACTGTTTTATGCAGAACCTATCCCAGACATTGAGGAACTTCTTTGTCAACTGTCAGAATGAAAGTATTTTGTCAAAATAAACTTAACTAAAGGGTATTGGCAAATCCCGATGGCTGAAGCAGACAAGGAAAAACAGCTTTTGAGATATCTTTTGGACTGTTTCAATGGACGAAAATGCCATTTGGATTACAAAATGCCCCAGCTTCTTTTGCCAGAATGATGTGTGCACTAAAACTTCATGACTGTGGAGCAGTAAACTTTTTTGATGACATTTTGCTCGCTGCAAAGTCATGGAATGACCATCTGGATAACTTGGGAGCTGTTTTTTGTAAACTCCGGAATTTTGACCATCCAAAATTCGTGCTGGATTGCAGACTCTTGAGTTTTTGGGTCATGTCATTTCTGTTGTGAAACTGACACAAGAGGAAAAGAAAGTAGAAAAGATCTTGGCCTTGAAGAGACCCACTACAAGTAAACAGATGAGATCATTCCTTGGATTGTTGTCCTATTACAGAAGATATGTACCACACTTTGCGTCCTTAACAGCCCCTTTGAGTGACTTAACAAAAGGAACAAAAAACAAAAGTGTCGTCTGGTCAGATGAGTGCCAGAAAGCTCTGGAATGTGTTCAAAACACCCTCAATTTATTCCCTGTACTGGTTTGGCTCTCTCTTTCAGAGCATTTTGTTTTGAGAACTGATGCCAGCTCCAAAAGCATGGGAGTTGTACTTTTGCAAGAAAAGAATGGATTGTTGCACCCTGTGTAATATACAAGTAAAACGTTCTCTAACACACAAGTCAAATACTCAATAATTGAGAGGGAGTGTCTTGCCATTTCTTTGGCTTGTGAGAAATTTGCCAGATTTCTTACTGGAAGACAGTTTCGGTTACAAACCGACCACAGGCCATTGACGTTTTTGCAGTCGTCCAAGACCCAAAACAGCAGGCTATTAAGATGGGCTTTGTCCAAGTTTGACATTGAGCCAAAACCTGGAACTCAGAATGTCATGGCAGAGTTTCTGTCCCGTGCGTGAGTGCACAGTATTCTTCGTGCAGCTGTAAGTGCATAAAAAAGGAATGGCTGTGTCTGCTATTTGGTTTCATTGTGGAAAGATTTTATTGACATTCTGGCAGTGTTATGTGTGTTTCTGTGAATCTGAAGTAATAAGTAGTTGTGATTGATCTTTTTCCCAAAGAGAATATGTATTGGCTCATAGTGTCTCATAGTAGGATGCTACTATGTGAATGTGTGCAGAATACTTCATTTGATGTGTTACAAGTGTTGTTGTTGTTTTTTCACGTGGGTCCGCTGTGAAGAATGAAAAAAAGTGGTTAACTTTCAAGTGGACTGCAATATTGTATATTCCTGCTTGAAGAAAGACTTTTGACTTGGCAAATCTTTCTCATCAAGTGAGTCATGAGGAAATTCTCATTTTGTGAGGATTTTGTGACATATGTTTATGTGAGAACAGGCAAGAAAAAACTGTGTTTACACTTTGGTATATATAAACATAATTGGCATTTGGAATGATCAGTATCATTATATGTTCTTCGCGTGTGTGTGACTTGTGATTTGTGGTGATGGAGTATGAATTTGCTTGAAAACAAAAAACAAAACTGATTTTGCATTTTTTAACTAAGATTTTAGAATGTGATTTTGGATCTTTATGATGGTTCATGAAGGTTAGTTCTATGCATTGAAGGAAACTCTTGTGTGATGAAATATTGGTCATTGATGGCTGAAGTTGTATATATATATATATATATATATATATATATATATATATATATATATATATATATAGATGAATATAACCAAAGAGCCAAAGAGCACTTCCTTTTTAACATCATTGATATATATATATATATATATATATATATATATATATTATATATATATATATATATATATATATATATATATATATATATTGTATATATATATATATATATATATATATATATATATATATATATATATATATATATATATATATATATATATATATATATATGTGTGTGTGTGTGTGTGTGTGTGGTGTGTGTGTGTGTGTGTGTGTGTGTGTGTGTGTGTGTGTGTGTGTGTTTCAAACAAAAAAATTACTTGGCGAAAAGTTGTTTGTTTTTTTTTCACCCCGGGATACAGGGTGTCATGTGACATAGCCTCACATGGAGACATGTGACGTTCCGTCGTATACGCCCTTATTTGATATAAAGCATTTCCCTAGATAAGGAAAAGGAAAGGTAAAAGAAAGGACAATCACCAGTGTGATAGGTGTCGCTGGTGGCTATGAAAATCGCACAGTAAAATAGACGTAGGGTGATTATTAGTTGAATCACTCAGAAAAATGGACGGACGTTGTCCATTGGTCAAGTACTCAAGGGCTGATAATGCGTAGAGTTAGATGAGTACTCACTGAATATGTACTCAGGAAGAGTGCAGGGAGGAAAAATAAAGTATAGGTAGAAGATGGCTTGGGGACACTGACCAGACAGGTTGTGTGGAACTGCAGAACGAAATTCACCTGCAATCTACCATTACCAGGTGAGATATAGACAGATGTCGAGAGAAAAGAGAGAAAGTTAAGAAAAGGAAAAAGGGAAAATAATTTATCATATAGATTTTGAAATAGATTACTTACACAGACTTTGTTCGTCTTTCAGCCCTTCCCGGTGCTGTGGCAGCACCAGTAATGGAATAGGCGACTGGATCGGAACTCAGATGTTGTTCCTGTATTTTAAGCCAACTTTAATTCTTCTTTGGAAAGTGTATAAATTGTTTCTCCACTGGGAGGAGAAACCGATAACAGATGTACTTGTAAATTGCTATGTATAATGAGATTAAATTTGATCCCAGCTAGTGGATCTGTTGAATGTTTGTACCTCCCCAGGAGAGGAGGAACAGGAGATAATTCTTGGAAAACAAAGCTGTTGTATATGCTGGAAAAGTTGATTGTCGTTTAGTAAATTATTCCCCAGAGAGGAGGTGGAGAAGACGAGTTATTGTAGTGAGCCTTCTGGTTATTTGGAGCGACTGCATGTGCACAGAGTGAATGCTGAGCTGAGTGCGTGCATGCATTTGTGCTCAGTGTGACATTAACAAACTACCAACAATCTAGTTCTTCCAACTTTTTCATAGGGCCCCATTAAGAAAAAAATTATGTAAAAATTTCCCCAAACATAAATAAAAAGGTAAAAGAAAAAGGGATGTAGTAAAAAGAAAAAAAAAGATGCAAAGCATTCAATGTACTTAGTTTATCTTGAATATTGAGTTTTCCCCAAAAGGGGAAAAAAAAAAAGTTTTGGGCCGTTTAGACGTTGAAACGGCATTTGGAAAAACTCAGCCTCACCCAGACCAAAATGAAAATACCTAAAAATTTTTCAAAAAAGATGGGCCCAAGACTTTCTGCGATATTCCCATAAAAAAAAAATTTATGGGTTTTTAAAACCCTTTGGGTAAGGGAATAAGGGAAAAAAAGAAATGGGGTATCAATCTGACCCAAATGAACATCCCCAAAAATACTTCAGAAAATGGGACAAGTACTTTTGAGACTTCCATAAATAAGAAAAACCTTTAGGGGGCCCGTTAATCCCCGTTTAAGGGCCCCTAACGTTAAATTAAACATCAGGGCATTATCCGGCCCCCAAAAGAAACCCCTAAAAATTTTCAAAAGGAGGCCCAAAGTACTTCTGAGATGTTCCATAAACAAGAAAAATTTTAGGGCGTTATACCCTTTTAGTAACAAATAGACGAAAAATAAAATCGGACATCATCCGTAAAACATATGAAATCCCTAAAAATTTTCAGAAGGATGGCCCAAAATTTTAGAGGATCGGCCCAAAGTACTTTCTAAAAAATTCCCCCTAAAGAAAAAACCTTTGGGGCCCTTTTTATAGCCGTTAGTAAGGACAAAAAGGAAAAATAAAACTTGGGTATCACCCGTGCCCCATAGCAAATTACACAAAAATGGGAGTACAAAAAAACAAAACAAATAAATGCAAAGAAAAAAAGATTTCCATTTATTTTGAATATGAGAGGTATTCCAAAAAAGGGGAAATACCTTTTTGGGCCCGTTATAGCCTTTATAAGAACTCCTCACTTTTTGAAAGATGGGCCCAAGTATTTTCAAAGATATTTAAAAAAGAAAAACCGTCGGGGGCCCTGGGCTGTTAGTAACGGCTATAGCATAAAAAAACCCAATCGGGTTATCCGACCCATAAGAACATCCCTAGAAATTTTTTAGAGATTGGCAGTCCTTTTTGGTTTTCCCATAAAGAAGGAAAACCCAAAATGGGGCGTTTGGCGCAGGACAGTTAAACGGTAACATAATACTTGGCACATTCCTGAGCTGTAATGAACATACCAAAAAATTTTTCAGAAAGATGGGCCCCGTAGGTTTGTTGGAGCGATGGAAAACCTTTTCCCCAGGGACTGATGACTGACTAAAAACTTTATGTCAAATTAAACAAGTGTTGTATGACATTTTAAAAAGAAAAACCTTAAAAAAATTATTGGATAACGAAAAAATCAAAATAAATCTGAAAGAAAAAAAGTTATAAAGGAAAATTAAAGGGGAAAAACATTTAAATTTGAAAAGAACTAAAAAATAAAAAAAAATGTAAAAATAAAAAAAATTTACATCTTAATGATGAAAAAAAAAAAATCTCTCTCTTCTCTCTCTCTCTTCTCTTCTCTCCTCTTCTTCTCTCTTCTCTTCTTCCTCTTCTTTTCTCTTCTTCTCTCATAAAACCCATGAAAAAAAAAATAAAAAAAGAACACCAAACGCAAAAACAAAAAAACAACACCACCCAATCACAACACACAACACACACACACACCAACACACACACACAACACACACACAAACACAACCACACACTCAACACAAACACACCACACAACACAACACCAACAACACACCAACACACAACACACAAAAACACACACACCTAAAACCACACACACAAAACCCCAAACACCAACACCAACCACACACACAACACACCCAACAAAACCCACAAAAACCCACGTTTCCCCCTTCCCCCCTATCACGTGTGGCGAGCCGCACAATATTCATCCAGAAAAATAAAAAAAAACCCCAAAAAACCCCTTCTCTTCTCCAGCACGCGCGCGCCACACACAACACACACCAACCACAACAAAACAACACCCCACACCACACCCACACACACACACACCCAAACCACACCCCACACACACGCCCCCCCCCCTATACTATTCAAAACATATACACACAAAAAATATAGGTACGCAAAACAGCACCCCAATAAAACAAAACCAAGCCCCCCCCCCCCTTCTCTCTTCTCTCTCCCTTTCTCTCTCTCTCTCTCTCTCTTCTCTTCTCCTCTTCTCTCTTCTCTTTCTTCTCTCTCTGTTAACGCGCGCACAACCAGAAAAAATTTTGTAAAGGAAAATTGCGCCCTAGTACCGTGAGGTGGACAGTATGCAAAAACAAATTTTTTTGCTCTAGGAAAATCAGCCACTAAACCAAGAAAAACACACACACAAAAAAAATATCCGTTAAAAAAAATTCCCAAGGGGATGAATTGATCAGTTTTACAGCCAAATTTGGTAGACTCCCCCCATTTTTGGGTTGGGACAAAAAAAATATGAAATTTTTAAAAGGTAATTTTAGCAAATTTTATCAAAAAAGACAATAAAAAAACGTTTTTTTAAATTTAACATTCAAGTAAAAAATGAGAACTTAAGGTTTTGCCCCAAGACACAAAAGGAGAGGGTTTTAAAAACTCCTAACCCCGTCCCCCCGTATTCTGTGCTAAATTTCGGTTGGAAAAAACCTGGGGGGACTTAAAAAAACTGTGGGGCGAAAAAAATCCCTTTGTTTTCTAAAGGCAGTAAAGGTATGTGTTCTTCTTGGCCCCAGAGTGCTTTTGTCAAATATGTTTATTTCAAAAACCGAAAAGGAATACAATAAAAATTATTCATTTGACATTGAAGCCCTTTTGAAGGTATCAGCCAGTTGTTCCCTCGAAGATTGCAATACGGGCCCCATAAAAATGTTATTTTAGAACCTGACATTCCCTGGTGAATTGAAAAAAAAATTTCACTGACGGTGGGACGATTTGATGATTTTGGGGTGTAAAACCCTTAAAGCAGACTTGGAAATCGAAAAAACAGTTTTTTGGGTAATTTGCATATCAAAAATAAAAAATAGTTTTCATAAAGCAAAAAATCAGCGGTAAAATAGAACTACCTTTGGAAATATGAAATCTTTTTTAAATGAAAAGGGGGTTCACGAAAGCAGCCCCAACCTCAGAGTACAGAACAAAACCATCGTGAAAATATGCAGAAAATTTCATATTCGTGAAAAATCAATTTTTTAAAAAGAAAAAGCCCCGGGTTTCCCCTTTTTTGAAATTTCCCCTGGGAATGGAAAAAATCTCTTGTTTCTAACCCAAGGGGAAAGGGGTTTTTGGTCATTTTAACAATGTTGTCAAGCGAAAAGTCGCTTCATTAAAAGGGGAGATAATAATCAACAATGAAGTGTTGCTTTTTTTTTCGATCTCTCTAAAAACGTAGTGCTTTCATAAGTTCAAAAGAAACTGAGTTGGGCTGTTTTTGCTGGCTGATAGTACAAGCACAACACCCATGTTCTTTAAAGGTAAAACTCCTGCCTTGTGGGTATATAAATTTGATCCCATCTTGGAACCCCCAAAAAATTTTAAGGGCTAAGGAATCAATATATTAACTTATGAAAAATCTGTTTTGGGGCCGTAAAAAATATTCTTGACCATAATTAAAAATCAAACGAATGCCCCTAAGGCGACTGGAAAAAATTAGACCCATAATTTATCGGGGGATTCCATTAGGACTCGCAAAACGCAATTTTCTTTTTCCCTTTCCACGAGATGATTTAATGTTTACCCCAAAATAATTTATAGTGAAAAATAACCCTAAAATTTTTACTTGCTTACTTGGGAAAAATGAAAGTCCCCTTTTTTATTTTACAGGCCCCTCCCTTAAAAATCAAATTTTTTTTTTGTAAATTAATAAAAACTTTTTGCCCGTTGATAAGTTAAAACCTTTGAATTAAAATTTAATTAAAAAAGTTTATGATCGCAAATTAAAAATGTTCAACAATTTTATTCCTTGATTTTTTTTTTTGAAAAAATTTTTGACCAGAGGGAAAACCCCAAAACACACAACACACCACACACACACACACCACAACACACACACCCAACAAACAAAACCCCCCACAACACACAAACCACGGGTGAAACACGGGCATTTCTTGTTCCCATTGTAAAGTCCCCCTGTCTTAATAACTGGGATAAACAAAAACAAGCAAACAACGAAAAAAAACATTAGTTTTAGTCCCCCGACAGGTTGAAAAGGAAAAGCCAAAAATGTGCCAAAATTGTAAAAGACTCATATTTAAAAAAGGGTTTTCTGTTTTAAAAAAAATCTAAACATATTCTAGTGGGGGGAAATCCCATGCCAAGCGTTAAAAAAAATTGGGCTAACCCAAAACTTAGTGATCATAAAAATGATGTAAGATCTGTTAAAGTGTAGGGCTTTACTTCTTAACAATGGTGCCCAACCCAAAGTTTCCACCCCTTAAAAAAAGTAATTCATTTAAATAAATAGTTTATTCCATTCCCAACTTTTTTTAAAATTTGGGGGAAATTTAAACCTCCTGATAGATTGGAAAAACAAAGGGAAATGTGTTAATGAAATAATTTTTTGATTAAATTGAAATTTAAATAGTATGTAAGTATTCGCTCAAAGATGAGATTTCGTCCCGGAAAAAAACATTTATGGGAAAAAGATCAAATAAAAAAAAATTTCCCCTTTTTTTAAACCGTCACTTTTCTCTTTTGAAATTTCCCCAACACCAGAATCATTAACAGTACTCATCAATGAATGTTTACTAATAAGCATACGTAGTGGCATGAGAATTTTCAGAAAAAAAAAAAAAGAAAGAAAAGAAATGACAAACCTTCGAATCTTTAGATAATGAACGATGAGTTGGGGAAATTGGTGGGGTTGAATTTATGGAGTGACTGTTTGGGAAAAATCAAAAGAGAAAAAATCAAATCTACTCCCATGCTTAAGAATGCAGTTTGCTTAAGACAAAATAAATCTCCTGACCAAAATTTATGTTTTAAAGTAAGCAAAAAACAAAAAATACCTTTAAAGAAGAAAAACGCAAATTTTTTAAATTTTTTTTTTAATAAAAACAGTTGCCGCCAACAACCCCCACTCAACCAGGACCGGGGCAGAACCTTGCCTGGTTTACCACCCTCATTGTTCGTACATGACCAGGGTTTCGCCCCGTGGCATGTGCACTGAACGCCAGTTCACCAGTAGCCACCCCCGCTGAAGAAGAGGGACGGAGGTCTGTCGAAAGCTCAAGTATTCCTGTGACTGACCTTGAAAAACCGGTAGTCGTTGAATCATGTTCATTGTATTGACTTAAACGTAGATTCAATAACCAAATACCTACACTCTTGATTTTGTAGGTAGGCCCCCCTACAGGTCTATTCGCTAGAGTTGTGGGATATAAAATTCCCTCTGCCCCTGTGTATCGATTTTTTCCTAAAGTTTGCTTCCTAAAGCGTTTTGAGTGAAAAAGGTGCTTCGTACTGGATGTGTTTTATTGCGGCTTTTCCTAGATTAACTATACTGACTGCTTCTTCGGGGCCCGGGACTGAAAGCCTGTCAAATGGGGTTTCGGGTAGTAAGGGGTACACGTTGCAAAAAAAAAACTCGAAAATGGGGACTCTGTGGTGGTGTGTGGGGTGTTGGTGGGGTGTGGTGTGTGTTTGGTGTGTGTGTGTGTGTGTGCGCCCGGTGCGTGTGTTTGTGTGTGGGTGTGTGTGTGTGTGTGTTTGGTGTGGTTTTGGTGTTTTGGGGTGTGTGTGGGGTTTAGCCAATGCGACGATTTCAATGGGCCCTAACACGATTTAACTATAAAAGGTGTCTGCAGGGGAAAATTTGTTTTCCCAAAATTTTAGAGAAGGTACCACCCCATGAAATATCCCCCTTTACTGCCCCTTTCTGCCCAAAATATTCGTGGCTAAACTGTGAAAAGACTATTGTCGTTTTGACATTTTTCAGGGTTTAAAGGTTTGTAACCTGAAGCCCTTTCTGTGTGATAAACTTTTTTTCCTTCACTTTCAGTCTGAATCGGGCCTCCCTCACCCCTTCCCCCTGACCTGTCTTTCTCCCACC
Organism: Conus ventricosus; assembly: GCA_018398815.1. Classification (NCBI taxonomy): domain Eukaryota; kingdom Metazoa; phylum Mollusca; class Gastropoda; order Neogastropoda; family Conidae; genus Conus; species Conus ventricosus. The sequence goes on from JAFLJL010003792.1 coordinate 24,515, forward strand.
CCGCCCCCCCCCCCCTCCTATACCCCCCCCCCATTTCCCCCCCCCCATTTCCCCCCCCCCCCCCCCCCCCCCCCCCCCCCCCCCCGGCCAAAAAAAAGGCGTTTGAACCAGTGTCTTCCAGCACAACATGTCGGGCTGAAAAGTCAGTGGTTTGTTCCCTGGGCCATTTTGAATCTTTCACGATTTGCGCAGTCGATCTCCCAACTGGGAATCCTTCCGTGTGTGTGTGTGTGGTGTTTTGTGTTGGTGTTGTGTGTGTGTGTTTTGGTGTGTGTGTGTGTGTGTGTGTGTGTGTGTGTGTGGGGGCGTGTGTGTTTGTACGATTTAATTGTTGAAATATTAACCTGGTTTCAAAAAGTTAGTGTTTGCTTTTAGGGACATATTTTCTGAAAGCATTTGTGGATAAGGTGAATTAATACAGGAGCTGCTTCCTGGGTTTTTTTAAAATTTGTGGTGACAATAACAAGGGGGGGGTTTAAGGTAACAAAAAAGTAATTGTTTGAACAATGTCATAATAGCGTTTGGTGGTTTGCTTTTTTGGTTGAAATGTAATTTAATGCTTTCAGTTAAAAATGCTAAAAAATGAGTTTAAATCATCTATATCACATCATCACCATCTCACATCGTTATTTCGTATCATCAAAGGAAAGCACGGAAACCCCTTTTGGAAAAGGTTTATCTTTCTGATTTCTACAGTTTTTTGACTTTTTTTTCCTTAGAGATTTGGTCTCTTGTCCATATCAGTCTTTTCCCCTTTATCATGTTGGGCCCGGTTCTTCTTGTTTTGAGCTAGGCATTGAAATGACATGAAGAACTCATAGCGCAATTTTTACCAAAAGCTGTACTTTAGATGCTGTCTTTTTCTGCTTACAAAATTTGTTCAAGAACTTGCCCCACTTGTTACTAATATTTAATCCATTTTTTTAAGGGGATAGTAACCCCTTAGTTCAAACAAGTGTTTTAATTACCTCTGTGGAAAAAAAAACAACAAAAGTCCCCTGTATCAAATTACCATTCATTTAAAAGAAATTGAAAAAACGTTTTGAAAAATTTTTCCCTACCTTGGGGGTATTAGCCTATGGGATTTATCAGTTTTGTTACAGAGGGGCAGTAACATGTAAGGCAAGAGATTCAAATATATGCAACTCTTTGATGTCAGTCAGCATTTCCCTTTGGGGAACCATTCCCTTTTTTTCTGTAGAAGTCGAAAGCCTTTTAGTGCTTAGGGGAAAGTTCTTTATGGTTTTTTATCGTCATGGGTTTGAGTAAATCCTGATGGTTACATATCTGCCCCCAAGTCCCTTGTGTGTGGTGTTCCTTAGGATCTGTGTTTTGGGCCTGTGTTTCACATGTATTCACTGCCCTTTTTGGGCCCGAAATTGTTCCCCAACGTTATGGCATCCCAAAAATATGCAGATGACATTGAGTTATCAAAAAAGTGCACCATGATGAATTTTTCTGTTCCTTTGGTAACCCTGCAAAAATGATGCTCTCCTAGCATGACACGATAACCTAAGCTAAGCCCCCGCTAGAAAAAAACTGTGTTATTGGCAACCGCTTACGAACCAAGCAGGTGGGTAAATTTAAAATTTAAAGGCGATGAAAAAAGTTTTAAACGACAACCAAAAAAAGCGGAGTCAATTTGACCCGGCAAATTTTAATGAAGGATCTCACCAAAGTTGTGCACCCTGTTCATTGACTACGTTATGCTTCAGTTCCTAAAAATCCAATGATTCAACAGCAAGGTTTTATTTATGATACTTCTTGGCCCCTTTTTTTTTTTTTATCACATAGGGCTTCATTAAAAAGGGAGAGGAAAATTCAAGGGTCCAGCGATTTTAAATCGCGCAGTGCGACTGCCTTTGGTTAAAAAAAATAATAAAAAAAAGTGATACCCGTTTCGCCGCACAAAAAAGGGGGCTCCCCTGGCTTTTGTTAAATTTTGTTTCCCCCTAGAAATATCTACGCTGCTTTTGGGTTTTTTGCTGGTTCTTTCCCATACGGCTCTTTACTGTCGTGCATACAGTCAGACGTTTTTTGCTTTCAATCAAAAATCATGAAGTTTGCGCTCCCAATGAGGAATTCGTGTCCCCCCTTTACGAAATAACCCCCTTCCCCGTTTTTAAAGCACGTTTTATGCCCATCGGGAAATATTTTGAACAATGCCCTTTTCCCCCCTATTATGTTCCCAGCCGTTTCTTGTAAAATGATTCACCATTTTTGAAAGAAGTTTGAAAATTGTCTTGACGTTATTTCAAATAAATAACGTTATACAAGTATTTTCTTTCTTCTTTCTTTCTTTCTTTTCTCATTTGTTTGTTTTTTTATGTTTATTTATCCATTTATTTTTTTTTTTCATTTTTTTTATTTATATTCTTTTTTGGTATTCGTTTGTTTGATATGCAGATTTGTTTTGTTTGTTTGTTTAAAAAATTTTTTATTATATATATCATCTAATCTTTCTTCTTGCCCTTATTTTCACCGTCATTGCAGTATCAACTGCAGTTTAGAAGTGGGATAATTTGTAAAAGCGCAATAAAATATCTAAGAATACCTAATTTTGGGGTCGACAATTTACCAAAAAGTACTTCCAGGGGTTTTTTTTTTTTCGATGGGGGAAAAACCCCAGACCCAGTGTAAGGGGGGTTATGATGAGGATAACGACTGGCAGATATTGTTTTTTTTGGGTTTGGGCACCGCTTATTTTTGGCTACCCGTTAGCTTGTACAAAATCAGTAAACAGACTAAAATCATCTTTCGTTTTGAGTTTCTGCTAACTATGGCTTGTGGACATGCAGTTATGATCAAGCCCCAAGAATCGGAGCTTTAGGTGGAAAGTGACGTCACCATTGTCTGGCTATAACGTTGAGCAAAGGGGCTTTACCTATGAAATGCCTGAACTGAAGACCCCGTAGTGTACAACAAGACAAAAAAAGCTGTACCCTTTAAGCTAGGCGTCCCTTCGTGTCGGGTAGGCTGTATCGCATGTATGAAAATTGACCATTTACAGGACATTCAAGAACGACTTTTGGGTTGGGGAAAAAGAGAAAGTTACACAAAACGATTTTTCCAGAGTCTTAAAAAACCAAGAATAACTTTCAAAAATTTGAGTACGCTGCCCGGCAAGGAAACCCCCGCTTTTAACTTTTATTTTCCTTTTTCTCCACCGCATGGGCCCCCAACGACAACTAGAGGTTTGGGAACGTTCGTGGTACTAGCCAGCTTCAATCAGCACCTGGCCCGCAAACCCTCAGACAGAGTGTGAAGATGGAGGGGGAAACAGAACTTGTCCCCCAGCAGTCCAACTTGTCAAGGTTTTGTAATGGGCTACCCATTCATCACGCTTGTTATTTCCTAACGTAATTAAAAATGAGGGCTAACTTTTTGGGTCAGTATTTCCAATCTGTGGGGGGCACGTTTAAAAATTTCCGGGTGTAGGGTAGGGTTTTTTAAATTCGAAGCTCACAAATATCACTTAGCTAGGGTTTCAATACAAATGGATAGGTATTATTTAAACAGTATGTACTGCCCACAATGACAGAACGAGATTCTTTATATCTTTCTGTGTGTATACTTTTTGGAAGTGAACCTCGCCTTTGGAGGAAAAAGGCTTTTAAAATCAGACGAAAGGGTCCATCTGGAATCAGTTGCACTGTGAATTGCAGCATATTAGTGGGGAGTTTGTGAATTCAAGGCCAAAAAAACACACCGGAAATTTTTTGACCACACAATTGCTTTGGGAAAAAGAACAACAGCCCTGACAGAGGTTTTTAACCCCGGAAACACTTTTTCCCCATGTGGGCCCATCCCAAAAACAGTTTTTAATGTGAACCATCATTGTAATTTTTCCCGAAAATGCCAGAAAACGGGAAATGACGTATTCATCAAGCCATTAGCATTTTCCCCGCCTCTTTTCGCAGTGATCCCTCTTTATATTTTCATACAGTTAATAGTATTATGAAAGGGCGTCGGGTGGCGCGATGAAACCATCTTTTACCCCCATTGTGTTAATAAATTTATTTCGCAAATGGTCAGTGCCCGCAAATGAGTTATGTGACCAAGTGTCCCACTGTCAAGATAATCAGATGAAGAGAACTGTGATGTGTTTTAGAAGAAATACATAAGGCACAGTGTTTCCATCACCCGGGTCTCATCATTTTTAAAGGGTTGACAGATTTAATTTAGTTCCTATGAACTATACCCAGTCCGCCTGACAGTCACTACGTTTGTCCCGGTTACGGGGAAAGACTGTCTGCCTTCTACCCGGTCAAAAGGATGCCCGACTGTTTTGACCATCAGGGGAAAAGGGCTGGAAGACTTGAAGGTCCAGGATTTTCGTGCAGAGCGTTTACAACCTGTGTACGTGACCCCCTGTGTGATGGTGGCCCCATGCCCCCGCGTGTGAAAATTATGGTAGGGACCCGTCCGTGGGGGTCCGTCAAGGCCCCATTCCCGGTTACCAAGCTTTTTCTGCTTTTGTTCCCCCATCCGTACTGGATGCAACAGGGAGGTAGCACTGTCTGATGAAAAATCTTTGGGACCTTTCTCATAGTTTTAAGGTGCTCTCTTTTTTTTTACCTCACCCGGCCTTTTAAATTTAAGAATCCCTTTATCTCGTAAAAATCAGTTTCAAGGTTAAAGCAAAAAATTTTGTAGGTTTAAAAAAAAACTCGAGCATTGTCATACTAAAAAACCCCCTCTGTTATCTATTATGAGCCCCATCTAAGTTTGGCAACAGCACGAGAACGGTGGATTTTCTTTACATCTTGCATTTTTGAAACGAAACTTTTTCACGTTTCCCAAATCCAAAATGAACTTAAATTTCAGTGCATCCACACTATAACCCCAAGGATTTCAGTTCACAAACGTTGACTGAATGCATTGGGTGGCCTTTCATTAAAACGTTTTCCCCTTGATCTCTTCAAAAATCTTTCCAAATTGAAAGTGATATCGCAAAAATTACAAGCTCTGTTGCCCAAAAAATTCTCCCCGCTTCTTTTATGGGTCGTCTTGTTCCCTCCAAGAGACGACTTTCTTATGTGAAGTTTATTCAATGGGTCTACCCTCGTTTCGTGGTGGTCGCATGTTGTCAGTGATGGAAACGCTTTTGTTTTTTTGCACGTTGCTACGGGCATGGGGTTCTCAATGGCTTCCCCAAACCTTTTTCTTAAAACTCCCTGGCGGACTTTTGATGGGTGTCTTTATGTTTCTTGGAAACAGCTGAAAACGATTTCGTGGAAAATACCCGCTTCGTGGGTGACCAGTGGGAAAGCATGCGACTTGTAAAATGGTGGCCTTTTGTTTATTGTTTGTGAAATGTCCTTTGATCTCTTGCTGATCACAGTGATCGATTCATCGTTCTGCATTTCCATTCGCCTATTTCGTTTGAGAAAAATCAGCGACAGTCCCTTGTGAGATCTGGGTTTATTGGTTTCATTTTAAAAAGTACCAATGCTTCCGTGGCATCCCTGGGTTTTTTTGGTCAAATGGTATTTGTATTCCGTACCAGTTTCGGACAAAAAATTTAAAGGTCAATTTTTCCTTTTTAAATTTTTTTTGTGTTCAAAATTTTTTTCCTTTGTAAATTATCTTGCTGGGCAGGTTTTATTTATTTGGGCCCTACAGACAATTCTTTGAAAACCAACCAACAAAAATTCCCTGTTGACCATGCTCGCCGATGATCAGTGTAGCATGAGGATTTCATGTGGGTTTCCCCTTTGATTGTGGGTTGTTGGCTTTTAAAAACTCCAATCCCAGGTGAAATCAATGTGGCCCTTTGGTATTTTTGTAGTACCTTTTTAAATCTGCTGTTAACCCCTTTTATATATTAATTTAACCGCTGGCAAAAAGTGGGACATTCGGAAGGAAGCTTTTTTTAAAGGTTGAATCCCATGTTAATTAAAAAGAGAATTTAAAGTATAATTTTAATACCAAAATTACAAGCCAGACCTTTCAAGTTTAATGTTACAAGATCGATTTTTTTGATGATGTAAAATTATTTGGCATCTTCTCCTAAACCCTGACATTCAAAATACTGAAATTTAAAAGGGTTTAAAAGAAGTATGTTGGTGGTGTGGTGTGTGTGTGTGTGTGTGTTGTGTGTTGTGGTGGTGTGTGTTGTGTGTGTGAAGACAAGTATAACGAGGTGATTTTTGAAGTGAAAAAAGAAGGCGGGGCCATAGTAAAATTGTTTTAATTCCTCCTTTTTTTATCGTTGTTGGCGTGAGACACGTGATGGTGGGATGCTGATGTTTTGTAGAGCGGGGGTGTTCCCTAGTTTTGGCAGGCCAGGATTGCCAAAAGGGAAAAGAGGGTCTGGGTTGGGGGCCAGTCGTTTGCTTTTTTTTCAACCCTTGGGGGGTTTAGAAAAGAAAAATTAGTTTCCCTGGGCCAGGGAGTGGCCCTTATTTATTGCTTAGGGCAGAAGTTTGTAGGGATTTGCTGGTTTGAAAATTGTTCCCCATTGGGAGTTGGAGCTGGGAAAAGCGACTGCATGTAAGAAGAAAAATCAAAAGTAAGTGTAAGCAATTGATTGATAAAAAAAAAAACAAAAAAATTTTTGTGTAAGGGAAACATTTTGTGGAAACGCGTAATTTGTTTAAAGGGAAAAAGTATAATTTTTTTTTTAAAGGGTTAAAATTTTTTTGAAAATTTCACTTTGTATCACCAAAAGTAGGGAACATGTGCGGGACAGAATACTACAAATGCGTGAGTATATTTATGTATTTTGTTTGTGTGAAAAACTTTAAAAAAAAAAAATTCAAACCCCTTTAAAAGCTAACGTCAGGGCTCGGGGGGTCTTTCAGAAAAACCCCGAGGTCCAAATTTTTGTGACAAGTTCCTTCCTCCTGGAAACTTAATTCCCCTGGGGGAATTGTTACAAAGGAAAAATTTTTGGAAAATTTTTTTTTTAATTTGAAACCGGAAAAGACAAGAACACAGTTTCCCCTTGGGGAAGGGGGAGACCGCGCGATGTAGTAAAATTGCCATGGATGTGATTTAGGTGGGAAAAGCTTGTGTGGTGTGGGTTGGTGTGTGGGTGTGTGTGTGTGTGTTGTGTGGTGTGTGTGTGTGTGTGTGTGTGATTGTGGAGAGAGAGGAGGAGAGGAAGAGAAGAGAGATAGAGAGAGAGGGGAGAGAGAGAGAGGGAGAGAGAAAGAGAGAGAGAAGGGGGGAAAAAAATGAGTCAAGATTCAGAGTCAAAACTGTATTACGCAAGGACTTTTAGCAAAAGTGAGTCTTTCCCCTTTTTCCTTGTTTTTCTCAATTTCAAGAAAAAAACAAAATAAACAACAATGGCAAAAAAAAATGAAGAGAGTTTAAAAGGAAAACTGGATTCAGATGCCACCCCCCAAAAAAAAAAAGTAGTGATGTTGTTCCCCGTTTGAGGCTGTTTTCAAAAACCGCTTTGCCCCCCACGCATGTGATAACTCCCTTGTCCACTGTCTTGAAGCACTGCAAAAAAGTGGTACAAACAAACTCAAACAACCCCGGCAACAAAACAAATAGAAATAAGAAAAAAAAAGGAAAAGAAAAATCATTTTGGGACAACCCCCCATTGAAGGGAAATCAAAACAAACATAGGAAGAATTTTTTTAAAATTCTAACAAATTCGTTCCCAAAAACCCAAATATTAACAAATTTAACAAAAACCGTCAAACACGATTCATGCAGCCCAAAACCCAAAATTTAAATTTAGCATCTACCAAATTAAAACAGACGCAAGAAGGGGGAAAAAAGGAAATCTTGCAAATTTCATCAAAAAGGCGTTCTCCTAAGCAATAAATCCTTTACAACAAATTTTATACCAAGCACTGTGTCATCAGAAAATGGAAAAGAAACAAAAAGGGTCATGAAAACCACTTCAAAAACCCGATATGCAAAAAAAAAAAAAAAAAAAAAAACCAAAAAAAAAAAAAAAAAAAAAAAAAAAAAAAACAAACCAAAAATTTCCCGGGGAAAATCAAAAAAAACTATAAAATATTTAAAAAGGTGCAACCCAACTGAAAAATTTATACAAGAAACCCCATTCAACTTAAAACCCCAAAAAGTGAACAACTGAAAAATGGAAAACTTTGTAAACACCCAAAACAAAAACAAAAACCCAAAAAAAAGTACCAAGCAGGCAAAAAAGAAACGGGGACACCAAAACACCCTGGGAAAACCAAAAAACACGGCAGGCCAAGCAGAAACAAAGAAGGGGCCCAAAAAATTTTTTTAACAAAATTTGGGGCCCCAAATTGAGCACCCCCAAAAAAAGAAAACCCCAATTGTAAATTTTTAAAATTTATTTTAAAATTTTAATAATTAATATTTTTTTTTAAAAAAAAAAAAATTTATATATTAATAAATATATAAATAAATAAATATTATAAAAAAAGAAAGAAACACAGATATTCAGGCGGGGAAAAAAATTTTTTAAATTTTCTCCCTTAAAACTACATCCCCCATCCCCGAGAGAGCCCTTCCCCGAAGGATAAAGAAAGGCAAAAGTTTTCAAAAATAGCAATGATGCATATTGACTCAAAAAAAAGTAATTCCCAGCAGATTTTACAGCAAAGCTATTAAGTCAAAAAAAATTTCTTCACCCAAACAACTATGGAGCTTTCTTTAAAATTAGTCAATCATTCTGAGGGCCCCAAATTTCACTTTTGTAAGCGGGAAAATGGTGAAGGGCTTAGTTTGCTAATTGTTTTTTAGCAGTTAAACCCACCCAAAAACGCGGTCTGTGCATTGCTGCGGCACTTCCTCTTCTAAAACGCCCATTTTGGAAAGCGGGGAACAAATCGATATTTTAAAAACAAAAAACAAAAACCCAACAAAACAAGCCCAAAAGAAGGGAAATAACTTTAAACAAGATTTACCGGTACGTTTTCTTTTAAAAATTGAGATTTTTAGAATACCAAGTAAAAGGAAGGAGCTTTTCACATGCCCCCCAAATTCAAAAGCTCAAAAAATTTCTTTTTCCCCCCCTTTAAAGAGTGTGTACTCAAAGGGAGGTCAGCCACGTCTAACGACTGGGATGTTCTTAGCGCACGGAATCACAATTGAACGCCCTTCCCATCATTTTCACTATAAAAAACCCCAAGTAAATTTTGCAATTTTACGGGAAAAATCTTCTTTAACTTTATGTTTAAACGTTGTCCGTAGGGGGAGGGGGGATGGGTTTTTTTAAAGACTAAAATTGTTTTTTGGGTTTTTTTGTCGGGAGGCAGGCAAAAAAGGTTAATTGCAATAAAGCATTTAAACGACAGCCACAAAAAGCCATTTTTTTGGTCGGGGAATCATGGGTGGGCCTTTTGTACGCCCCGTTACAAAAAGCTGCCGCGAAAAACACCAGATAGAGTGGATTTTTCGACTGGGGGGAAACCAAAAAGTGGAAAAGGGGGCCCAATTTTACATAAACCGCCTTGAAATAATTTCTTTTTGATGAAACTGCCACGGGTTTAAAAAAAAGAAAAAAAAGAAAAAAAAAAACCAAACAAACCTGTGCTCAAACCTGTGTTAGTTCTTGCGTGCGTGCGGCTTTGTGTGGGGTTGGTTTTAGTGTGTGTGTGTTTGTTGTGTGTGTGGTGTGTGTTTTGTGTGTGTTTTTTTTTGTGTGTGTGTTTTTGGGGGAAGAGAAAAGAGAGAGGAGAGAGAGGGGAAGAGAAGAAGAGAGAAGAGGGGAGAGAGAGGGGAGAGAGAGAGAGAGAAGAGAAAAGAAAAAAAACTCATAAAACTTCAATTTCAAAAAGGGATAAAGGGTTTTTAAGGCAGAACGATTCTTTCCATCTGCCCCAGCTGAGCAAAATAAATACGAAAAAAAAAAAAATTAAAAAGACAAGAAAGAAAAAAAAGACGGGGAGAGAGAGAGAGAGGAGAGAGAGAGAAAAAGAGAAAGAGAAAAGGGGAGAGAGAAAAGAGAGAAGAGAGAGAGAAAAAAACCGAAAAAAAAAAGAGAAAAAACACAGGCACACAGGATTAGGGAAAGGACATAAATCACACACACTCGCTTTTGTTTTAAAAAGGGTTTTGACAAAAATGCATATATACGCAATCTTAAAACGCACAACAACAACAAAAAAAACCCAACCCCAAAATTTGGGGGGGGGTGGGGGGATACAGGGAAGAGGGGGTTTGGGGGTTGTAGTGGGGGCCAAAAATTTTGGGGAAGGGAAAAAAAAAAAGTTTTGTTAAAAAGTGGCCCAAAAAGCGTTTTTTTGCTGTGTGTTGTATTTTTGGATCATCAAAATTTAACGATGTTTAAATTGGTACCGCAATAGTTATGTAAATAAAAGAATCACGAATTGCCGAAAAGCAAAACTATTTTAAACCCTGCCCAAACCGAATACGGGGATAGAAAAATAATTGTAACCCCCATTTTCGAAAATGGGGCCCTTTGTAAAAAATCTCTGAGGAAAGTGGGCCAACAACTGGGCCCCCTGTACATAAGAAACGTTTTAAGGGATGTCGTTGTTTTGCAGGGGGGGTAAAATTTTAAATTTTTTAGCCTGTTTTTTTGGGAGGTCAGTAAGAAAGAATCTGGCAACAAAGTATTTGAAAGCTCTTCTGTAAAATTAAATCATTTTTTTTAAAGGTGAATTTTGCTGCACGGGGCTCAAACTACAGAGCAAGTTAAAAGTTAAAGGGAGACAGAAAGGGCCTAAAAAGTTTTTGGAGCGTTTTTTTTTAAGAAAGGCTTCTGTTGGGTTAAGAAAATAAAAAAACGGAAACTAGCTTTTTAAGTACATATCAATGTGGGACTGACGCTTCATTTCCAAATCCCAATCATTTCCCTTTAACTCAGTGCTTTTTCCCTTTTTTTTAATGGCGTTGCCATCTAAAGTCAGTGTGATTCTCAGGTTTTTCAGTTGGGGGGTTTTGTCTAAAAATTTGATTGTCACGCTTTACGTCTTCTTAAAAGAACTACCCATGGATTTAAAAAACCCCTTTCCCCAGACATCTTTTAAAACCCCTTGCTGTGGAGCGTTTGGGCCTGTTGGTAGGGTCCACCTTAAATAAAAGGGAAAGTGTCAAAAACAAAAAGTCACTCAGGACACCGGATGTAAAATTGAAAAGTGAGATTTTTAAGAAAAAACAGAAAGAGGCCCGCCCAGACCAGACCCTTTGGGCACCCAAAAAACGGGAATTTTTGGGTAGAGGGGGAACTGCTATTGCTGAAGAAACCCCTTGTGATTTTTTGCCAGCTAGGTTTGCAAAATAAATATTTTTTTCAGGTCTCAGAGATTACGTTTAAAACTTTTAAATAAATTTTTTAAAAGTTTCGAAAGATAAAAGAATTTCTTTAAATAAAGAAAACAGCCCCTGTTTTTCCCAAATTGATTAAATTGATTGTTTAGGAGAGAGAGAGAGAGAGAGAGAGAGAGAGAGAGAGAAAGAGAGAGAAAGAAGAAAAAGAGGAGAGAGAGAGAGAGGGAAAAAAATGTGTCTTTCGCCGTGCTCTCTCCCCTTTCCCTTTCCCGGCCTCCCCTCCTTTGCGGAACCTTTTAAAAATTTTGGGTGTATATTTAAACTTGTAATGTGGAAATCTAGTTGCAAAGGGGAGACACGCAGGGGGAAATTTTAAACAAATTTTAAATAAATTTTACGAACCAAAAAAAAAAAAAAAAGGGGTTGAAAAATGAATCACAAGACAAAACGCGACCTTTTGGGAACCATTTAAGGCCCCTTCTTCAGACACGATGCAAAACAATTGGGACAACAAAAATTGAACGAGCAATAAAGTATCTTCAATCCTTCACGCAAGATAGCCCTTTTTAAATTTAAAGGGCCACCATTTTTGCCTACCCATAAATACTTTCTGACGCATAACAGGGTGCCAAAAAATCAAGCTGTTTTCAAATCCCCTATTGTGGACTAACAAAGAGAGAGAGAGAGAGGAAGAGAGGAGAGAGAGAAAAGAAGAGAGAGAGAGAGAGGGGAGGGGAGAGGGGGGAGAGGGGAAAAGAAAAAAAATTTTCCTGAGGCCCAACGAAAACCAACTAGGGTCAGGAAAAAGGGTTTTTGTGAAGGGAAGGAATCCCGGGCAAAAGTTGAATAAACTGGAGGAAAATGGTTGGTGGGGAAGGGGGGGGGGGGGGGGCATTTGAGCTTTTTCCCTTTGCCCTAGTCGACACATAACAAAAAGGGCCCCTTCAAGGGGCCTTCCCATTACTCATTGGGGAGGCTGAGGTTTTTTCCCTCACAAAGGTTCACTTCTCTGACCAGTCTGTGCACTCTCAAACGTAATGCCCAAATGCGTCAAAACGGGAAACTCATTTGGAGCAATAAAACCACATCAAATACAAAAAGTTTTCCTTTTTTAAAACACATTGTCAAAAGTAGGGTTTTTTAACTTAAATGCTACATTTGACACCGAACAAACCCGAGAGAGAGAGAAAAGAGAGAGAGAGAGGAGGGGAGAGAAAAGGGGAGAGAGAGAGAGAGAGAGAGAAAAGAAGAGAAGAAGAGAAAAGGGGGGGCGGAAGTTTATTCAGTAAAGGCCATAGCCCCTTCTAAAGGGGGGCAAAAACAATACACGGACAACCCCCTTTTTGCAAAAACAGGGAAATAGTTGGGCCCAATTATATCAAATAAACATGACATTTTGACCTTAATCCATTCTGACTGGTAATCTAAGAAAAATTTTACTGAGTAAAAATATGCGTTTTTTTAATGCTTTGGGCCAAAATAGGGCAGACATTCTTCAAAAAAAAATTTCTTTCCCCAAATTTGCCATGAGCAATACAACTTTAAACACCCGGGGCTTTTTAGATATTTAGGGGGAATAAAATAAATTTCTTAAATCCTGGAAGACGGGGCAGCACAGAAAAAAATGTTTCATCCTCTTTGGAAAATTCTTAAAACAATAGACTTTAAAATAGCATTTTCATCACATTTAAAATCCCGATTTTTCCGGCGGATATCTGGGGAAAGTCCAAATCCCCATTTTTTCCCAAATATAGGTCTTTAAAAATGTTTTAATATGTCCGGGCAAAAGTACCCCTTCACAAATTCCCTAATGTTTTTAAATGTTCTAAAAAACCCATCCCCTTCCCATTTTTTTTGAACTTTTTTCCTCCCTTTTTCCCAAATGGGTTTTAAAAAACCCCCCTTTGGGACGTATTTCCCTTTTAAAAAAAGATATTGACATTTCCCCCTTAAATTGCCCCCAGACAACCCAAACCCCAAAATTTATAAAAAAAAAATCCCGAATGCCCTGACCCCCCAATTTTTTTTCCCCTTTTTAATTTTTAAACAAAGGGCAACATTTTATACCCCTTTTATATGGTAACTTTTCTCATCCATACGAGAATTTTCAACCATAACAAATACATCGTAAATAGGAGTTTGATGTACATGGGATATCGACCTGATCCCCATATACAAAATCATTTGGGTTTTGGGTTTTGGCCCCTCCCAAAATCTTTTTAAAGCAAAAAATTGAATTTTTTTCTATTTCAGCAACATTTTTAAACCATACCCATAACCCCTTGCCCATACGAGAAATTTTGGTTTAAACTTGCGCATCAAAAAGTTTAAGTAACAAAAACCAAAGGGTTTTGTTATTAAGCATATACTTTTTTTCTAAATATACATAAAAACCGCATTTTTTTGCTCTGCCGCAAGGCCCTTGACAGGCGGGCAAAAAACTAAGACGGGAAAGTAAACAGATGCCAAGAAATTTGTAAAAAATTTCACAACTTCCTTTTCCTCCCCATTTAAAAACCACCCTCCCTTCTCCCCAGGAAACCACCTTTTCGAAAAACTACAATGCGGTCTTTTTCCATTTTATCTTAAGTTAAAGCCTTGTAGCTGCTTTTTGGGGGGGTTTTTTTTTTTTTTTTTTTTTTTTTTTTAACCCGGGGTTTGGAGCCCAAACCCGGGGTTTCTATAACAAAGCAAATATCATCAGTAAAACCCAAGATAAAAAATTAAAGATTTCATTTTAAACATTGTGGCCCCATGACGCCCCCTTTTTTAAATTTTTTTCTGTGGCCAATTCTTTATAAATAACGAAAATAATACGGGACTACGGGCCCTCCCGGTTTCACACCCGGGTGTGCACAAAAAACAGTCGTTTTTTCCAACTCCCCGGGCTTTTAACTTTTGTTTTCCCCATTAGAAAACAAAATTTTTTTATACACCGAAACAGCTTCCCTTTAACACCTTTCTTTTGAAGAACTGGCCAAGAAGTTTTTCCCTTTTTAAAAGAATCCCAAAAGGGCCCTTTTCAAAACAATAAAGGCAACGTAGAATTTTTTCGATTTAAAAGAAAACCTTTTTTAAAAATTGCTAATAAAGGGAAACAAGGGGATCCCCCTGGGAGAGTAACCTTTCTTAAAACCAGCCCGATTTCGCAAGATATTAAACTGTTCTACCCCTATCTCAAACCTTTTATTTAAAAAAAGAACTATTTTAACTTGCTGCCAAAGTCCCCAAAGTGACCCTCCTCTGTAGTTGCCAGGGGCATTAAAAATTTCCTTTTTTTAAAAAATGGGGGGAAAATGGGTTGATACCAACCAGCCTTTGGGATAAATTTCCCTTTCAAAAAGGGGCATTGAAAAAACTAACAAGGGGAAAACCAAAAAATAGTCTCGCCAAAACCCTTTTAAAAAAAATTTTTCCAATTTAAGCCATCTGGGGCCCGCAATTTTTCCGTTTTTTTAACTTTTTTAAAAGCACTATAACTTTCCCCTTTGGAGATTGGGTCCCTCCAAAAAATAATTTCATCTTGCTTTTCCGGGAAAAATTTACCGTTTCTGTTTTATTGTTCTGTCCACGTCCCTTTTCAAAAAAGGGTTTTTTAAAAGTCTATTCCACTCGTTAACAGAAATCGCTTTTTGTGGGGAGACACCTTTAAAGACACCCAAAGTACATTAAAGCCAAAAATCAAAGGGATCATTCACCGAATTAACAAAATTATTTAATAACCCAAATTTTTGTATTCTTTTTCCTTCTTTTGTAATAGCCTCTTTAAATTTTCTTCGAGATATACAAAATTCGACCTGTCAGTGACAACCAAGTTCCCAAAAATTCTTAGAACTTTCTGGGAGACATTTTTGCTGTCTGACATTCTTTGGCAAACCACCATCGTTACGTTTCTTCCCTCAAATTTTGATCCTTTTTTCATACCCTCTGCTTGTTTTTTCATACAGTTTTTAAAAAGATTCAAGGGAAAGGGTTTAAAATCCCAACCCATGAGGTCCAAAAGCTGCTTTAAATAAAGATTTTTTAACCCTTTAAAATTCATCATTTCATGAAACAAACACAATTTTGTTCCCCCAACAAATTTTTTCAATAAACCTACAGTTTTCAATCACAATTTTCTTTATCCCTTGAAAATTTACGTCCTTAAAAAAGTTCACATGAAACCTAAAGGGAGTGATCGGGCTCAATTTCGTTCTTTTACATACAAGAACAAAAATGACACAAAACAAAAATAAAGATCCACAAGGCCCAAAAAATAATCATAACACTAACCGAACCCGAAACGTTGTTTAACACCTTGGCGGTTTGCCCTTACATACTCCGTTTAAAAAGCAAAAATTCTAGGGGCGTGCACCAAAAATTTTTAAAAACTTACCCTATCTAATTTTAAAAATTTGTCTTTCCAAAACCCCCTTTTAAAAAAAAAAGAACATTTTTTTAAAACCCGAAATAAAAACAAAGCTCTTAGCACTTGTAACCTGACCGACCCTTAAAGTTCGCTGTTTAAAGGGCCCCCACTTAAAAAAAATATACATATTAGGGAAAATTCCCAAAAAAACCCCTTTTCGGAAATATTCTCTATTTCAAGTAAACCAATTTTTCAACATCAAAGTAACAGTATAAAGGTTTAATTTTCCGGGGTACAATTTCATAAACAAAACATCTTTGGTCAAATTAAGGAAATTCTAGAAATTTTCAACATAAAAAAAATTGTTTTTAATCAACATCAATTTTTTCACATATTTCAAAAGTTCTTTTTTCACGAAAACCCAAAATTTTTCCCCCTGATCGTCCCTTTCCCTTAAAGTTGGGAAATTTTAAGCGGTCTACAGAAAATTTTTATGGGTATGAAAAAAAGGGGGTTGTAAACAATCAACAAAGTTTTAAAAAAGACAAAAATATGTCAAACGATGTTATAAAAGAAGAAAACTAGAAAACACCAAACTTCGATAACAATCCTTTTCTTCCCAAATTTTTAAAAAAAAAAAGACCAATTTTCCTCCACACACAAAGTTTTTTCCTTTTTTCGCTCTTTGTTCGCATGCACCCTTCCCTGCGTGTACAATTTTCACAAACCCTTTTCAAATACACATCAACACCCCTGGTGGAAGGCAAAGTTTTCACACTAACCTCGCTCCGCAGTCGGAGCTGGGAAAGCGCGGTGTCATCTTCTGTCCCCCAACTCACGGGGAGCCAAAACCCCCTTGCCCCTGAATACATTCTGTCAAAAAAAACTAGAGGAAGACGGTGTTTTAATTTTTTTTTTTTTCCCCTTGGGTTTTGTACAACTTCATAAAAAAAAATCTTTTTTTAAAACATAACAATGTAAAACGGTTTTCTTTATGTATGCAAACCGCCGAAAATTTCCCATTGCATTGGGCCCCTTAGATTTTGTTAAGGTTTCCCAAAAAAATTTCTTCCTTCAAAAATTTAGGTGGTCAAAAAACCCTTGTCGCCTTTTTATTTTCTTTTCGGTTTACTTAGATGAGGGACAATTTCCGGGGGGGAAACTTCCCAAACCCCCGCGAGAAATCCCTTTCCCCAAAGAATAGTTTCTGCCCCAAGGGTTTCTTCTCTTTTTAAAAAATTTTTTTCCCCCTTTCCTTTAAAAAAGGGGGACCGGGCCATAATAGGGGGGTTTTTCTTTTTGTTATTTTGGGAGTCGGTCCCAAATCAAAGTCCTGTGTCAGGTCCATTTTTTCCGCATAAATCTCTAATCACACCTTTTCCCCTTGCTCTTTAGTTTCATTTTTTTTTGTTTGGGGGATACCATAAAAGATGACATTTTTTTT
Organism: Conus ventricosus; assembly: GCA_018398815.1. NCBI lineage: Eukaryota > Metazoa > Mollusca > Gastropoda > Neogastropoda > Conidae > Conus > Conus ventricosus. Next base: position 41,500 of record JAFLJL010003792.1, read on the forward strand.
TGGACCGTCCCTCCAAGTCCCTCAGTTTTTCATTTTTAAGTTTTTCAACCCTTTTTCCCCAAATCCTTTTTTATTTTGTTCTTTTAAGTTTTTATTTTTACTTCTTAAATTTATCACTTCCTCTTTCAGTTCAATCACTCTTCCCCAGTCCAGCCAAAAATGTCTTTAACTTGTTGGGTATCTTCCCCCTTTACTTCGTTGAACTTTTCGGAAGGGGCCCATGAAAAGGCCCGTTAAAAGGGGGTCAAACCCGGGGTTCCCCTGAAAGGGGGAAAAAGCCCAGCAGAGCGCAGTGGGGCTCCTCAAGCGGGGCTGCCCCAAGACTTCCGCCTTTTCCGCCAGGGCCAGGTCCGGGGTTTAGCTCCCCAAAAAAAAAATCCCCCACAGCAATGTAAAAAACGCCGGCGTACAAATAGGCCAGGAGCAACCAACCCCGGACACCGTGTACCCGTTTTTCGTAGTTTTTAAAGTCCGAAAAAACATGGCTTTCTTCTTAACGCTCGTCCCAGCCATGAAAAATTTAAAAGACCGGCACAAATCCTCCCCCACAAAACCCACCGAAAATTTAAAAACGCTTCCGGCATATGACGAAACCCGGTACTCTCCCCAGTTGTTTTAAAGGGGGCCCGATTAGAGGAATTTCCCTTTAAAAGTCGCAGCTCCTTTTCAGTCAGTGGCAACACTTTGCCAAGCCGGAAGTGAAACCCCCGGGGAGAGAGGGGAGAGAGAGAGGGGAGAGAGAGAGGGGAGAGAGAGAAGAGAGGGGAGAAGGGGAGAGAGAGAGAGAGAGAGAATAGGGGGGATTACTGGGTTAATTTTTCTATTTAAAATGATGCGTTAGTTCCCCTTTTAAAAACGAAGTGGTTTTTTCCTCTCTCTCCTTTTCTCTCTCTTTCCCCTTCCCCCCCCCCCCTCCCACCCCCCCTCCCCTCCCCCTCTCCCCCTCCCTTTTTCCTCTCCCTTTTCCCCTCCCACCCTTTTCCCCCCTTCCCTCTTTTCCCCTTCCCTTTTCCCTCTCCCCTCCCCTCCTTTTCCTCAACCCTTCCCTACCCTCCCCCCCCCTCCTCCCCCCCCTTCCATCCCCCTTTCCCTACCCCCCTTTCCCTTCTGTTTCCCCCTCCCTCCTCTTCCCCCCCCCTCCCCTTCCCCCCCTCCCTCCCCCCTTTTTCCCCCCCCCCCTTTTCCCCCCCCCCTCCCCCCCCCCCTCTCCACCTCCCTTCCCCTCCCCCTCTCCCTTCCCCCCCTCCCTCCCCCTCCTCTCCTTCCTCCCCTCCCCTCCCCCTCCCCCCCTTTCCCCCCCCCCCTCCCCTCTTCTCCTCCCCTCTCTCTCCACCCTCCCCCCCCTTACTCCCCTCCCCCTTCTCCTTTCCCCCCCCCCCCCCTCCCCTCCCTTCCTCCCCTCCTTTTCCCTCCCTCCCCCTATCCCTCCCTTTCCCCTCTCCCCCTCTCTCCCCTCTTTTTTCCCCTCTCCCCCCCTCTCTCCCCTCTCTTCTCCCCCCTCTCCTCTCACTCTCTTTTCCCCCAAACCCTTTGTTCCCTTTATCTTCTTTTCTTCCCTTCTTTCTATCTCCTTTTCCTTTCCCCCTTTTTGTCCTCTTTCTGTCTTCTTCCCCCCCCCCTGGCTCCCCTTTTCCCCCCCCTTTATTCATTTTTCCCTGAAAAAACCGGTTTCCCCCCCCGTTTTCCCCTCCCTTTTTAATTTGTTTTGAATTAATTTTTTTTTTTTTTTTATTCCTTTTTTTGTTTTTTGTTTAGTTTTGAAAAATTTTTCCTTTCTTTTTCTTTTTTTTCCCTTCCCCCTATTATTTTTGTTATGGCCCCCTTTACCCCTTTCCCCCTTCCCTTTCTTTCCTTCCAAAATTTAACTGAAAAACCTCCCCGGGGCCCCAATTTGGGTTTTTTTTTTTTTTTTTTGTTTTTTGTTATTTTTTTTTTTTTTTTCCAAATCTCCATTCTCTATTTTTTTTTTTTAATTTTATTTTTGGTTAATTTTTTTTTTTTTTCTTCGTTATTTTTTTTTTTTTATTCGCTCTCTACGTTCCTCTCTCTTCCCCCCGTTCTCCTTTATTTTTGTTTTTTTTTTTTTTTTTTTTTTTTTTATTTTTTATTTTAAATTTTTTCCCCTCCTCCTTCCTCTCCCTTCCGTCTAACCCGGCCCCCGTTCCCCCCCCTCCCCCCCCCCCCCCCCCTTTTCCCCTTCTTCCTTCTTCCCCCCTCCTTTTTTTTTTTTTGTATTTTTTTGAAAATTTTTTTTCGTTTTTTTTTTTTATTTTTTTTTTTTTTTTTTTTTTTTTTTTTTTTTATTTTTTTTTGTATTTTTTCTCTCTCTCCTTCCTTTCCCCCCCCTCTTCCTCCTCGGTTTGTTTTGTTTTTTTTTTTGATTTTTTGGTTTTTTTTTTGTTGGGGTTTTTGTTTCCTATTTTTTCCTTTTCCCCTTTCCTTTTTTTTTTTTTCTCCCATTTTTTTTCCTTCCCTTCCCCTTTTCTTCTTCCTTTCACTTCCTTTGTCCTCCCTTTGCCCCCCTCCCCCCTACCCCGCCCCATTCCCTAACCGCCCCCCTCCCGTTCTCCTCCCCTTCTTTTTTCCCCCCATCGCCCCTCCTCCTCCCACTCCAACTCGTTCCCTTCCCCCCCTCCCCCTTAACCTAGTGCAGATATGAGACATTAAAGAAGCTCAAGTTCTGGTGCATGAAAGTGTGTGTGGTGTGGTTTTTGTGGAGTGTTGTGTTTTTTGTGTTTGTTGTTGTTGGGTGGTGTGTGTGTTCCAGACTCGTCTGGTGAATGCATGCATGTGTTTTATGTTGTGAGTGTGTGTTATGTGTGTATTTGTTTGTGGGAGTGTGTTGTGTTGTTGTGTTGTTGTGTGTGTGGTGTGTGGTGTGTGTGTTGTGTGTGTGTGTGTGTGTCGCGTGCGTGAGTGCGGCTACTGCGTGCGTGCGTGCTTTCGTGCATGTGAGTGTGTTGTGTGTGGTGTGTGTGGTGTGTGTGTGTGTGTTGTGTTGTTGTGTGTGTGTGGGGTGTTTGGGGTGAGGTGGTTGTGTGTGAGTGTAGAACCACTATAGGCCTCCTCTGCCTTTCGCTGTCTGAACCCCCCCCCCCCCCCCCCCCCCCCCCCCTTTCCCCTGCTTCCTGGCAATGAACCAGCCTATCTGCCTGGTTCCCTGTGTTGTGAGTGTGTTGTGTGTTGTGTGTTGTGTGTAGTGTGTGTGTGCGGTGGCTGTGTTGTTGTTTGTTTGTTTGGGTGTGTTTTGTTTGTGGTGTGTGTTGTTGTGTTGTTGTGTTTGTGTGGTTGTGTGTGTGGGAGTGTGGTGTGTTGTGACGTCCGTGCGTGCGTGCGTGATGCGTATGTGCGGCTGCGTGCCGTGCGTGCGTGTGGAGTGTTTTGTGTTGGTGTGTTGGTTTGTGTTTGTGGTGTGTGTGTGTGTTGTGTGTGTGTGTTTGTTTTGTGTGTCATTTTTCCTTTCCCTTTGCTGTATTTTTTGTTCTTGGCTCCAGTATTATGAAATACAGATTCCACTTCTCATGTTATCTTCATTCACATTTACACTGATGCCTATTGTCAACGTCGCTAACCGGGACGGGGCCCAACCACCCACTACCCCGGAGCCTATAACACACTAGAGCAACAACACAGTCACACTAACACGAGCTTTAACACTCATTCACACTTCTTTATTTCACACACACACTATGGCGCCACCACTCACGAACCATACACACACACACCGGTATCCCTCTTCCTACCCTCGACCCACACAAACCCTGCTACGACCTGCTAACCCAAACCTATCTAAAGCACCAGTTCGGTATATCGCTGACGACCTAGGGACGCAGAGATAGCCCTCAACACTGTGGTCTAACTACTAACTATGACAAACCCAAGGGACTCTAAAATCTAAACTACTACACCCACACATCTCCCAGAACCCACCCTTCTCTTTTGACCCGGACCACAAGCCGCAGCTGGGCACAATGCGGTCCCTAAGGAATTCAACAACAAGTACCCTACACTGTGCTGGCCACTACGTCCCCAAAGGAGGCAGTACTAACACCCTTAACCTACTTCCCTAATTACACTACACCTCTCTTACCCCACCTATGGGACAACCCATCCCGCCGCGGAGGCTCCAGTCCACGGCGCGTACTGGCCCCATTCCCATGGCCGACACCTCTCCCTAAGACTCTGCACTCCGGCGCTGCCGTGCCCATCCCACAGTCCGACTCCCCCGAATACTCACACCCCGCGCGACCCTATGCTCCCCCCATCCGACTCCTCCTCCCCCGCACTACACCCAACGCACACCATGCCACCTCAAGCTGACACCATCCCCAAGACTGCACCTCAGCGCTGACCGTGCCTCCCAACAGTCAAAAATCCAACTCCCTAAACTCTACCCCCCGCGGCGACCGTGACTCCTCACTGTGCGACTCCTTCCCCTGCGCGGGCACACACTAGCGCACCCACACACCAGACCCCCTCTCGACATTCCGGGCTCGAAGACACCTCCACTGAATGCCCTGCCCGGACACTGAAATGGAGAGGAATGGTCTGTTCATCGCCCCCTCACAGGGGACGCCGAACCGGAAGAGCCAACAGGGCTGAGAACCCCGCGTAGAACCCCGGTAGCCGAAAGACCCGACTGCCCTGGATGGTCTCCCTTCCTCGCCCTTTAAAGCAGCAGGCAACTGAACACAGCCGCTCACATGCAGCGGCACGCGCAGGCAGACTGTCGTGGTCCGTCCCCAGCCTCGAGACGAAACAGTATACCATCCTGCAATGACTCCAAACTGGACAAACAGACTACAACCACACCAGTTCTGCAACTGGACTGAAGGGCGCAAACAGACGACACATAACCCCTCAGGCCAAGGCACACCAGCCCGCGAACCTGCCATAAATATGACTCGAAGTCACATCAGCTCGACTAACGGTGCGCTGCCGCCCGCAACTACAAGGCGCTGTCCACGCACGACGAACACACCAGGGACCGAAGTGAAGCTACCCCAACCATCCGCCTGATGTACTCAAGCGACTCGTACTCACTAACGACAAAACATGCGAATGGTTCAGACACGTAGCCCTCCGCAGAGCTGACACGCCGGACCACGGACGAATTTTGATTTCTCGTGATGAACAGCCACACAATTTACCACAAACACTCATTACTTGACCAACACAACAACAGCCGATATCCTGCCCGCCTTCGATAGTTGTACAACCCAGAGTAACAAAAGGTAATAATTCGGAATGAGAACCAACATCCCGCATCCATCCCTTCACAAGTCAAGATGAAGCTCAAGAATATTTTGGTGTATCTATTTCCCCAGCACCCCAACCTACCTAACCAACCACCTTTAACCAAGAACCCCAATCCTTACACACGCACACTCGCACACACACATATACACAGTAACACACCGCGGACACGCTCTCTATTACGTGACCTAGACCATTACTCCAAACACACATGTAACGGCTGTTTACTACTGCCGATCGTGACACAACACACCCCCCTGCCAATTTACTACAGTTATAACCTACAAAAACAATCTCCACTCATCTCGATTATCCTCAACAAACCGCTACCTATAACAATCCACCTCCACATACCACGTCACTCTGCCCTGCGTTCTGTTTATGCACCCCATCACTCATTCCAACAACATCACTTTTAAATACATCATTAACTGCCGAATACATTATTCAACCTGGACCAATTCTGCCACACACTACCTTTAAACGGCAGGCAACAAAAGCACCTTACACTACGCTCTACACATATAAATTTCATAACTGATTGCTCTGACCATTACACGACCGCAATTTGCAAAACACATGGCTACAAATACCACACCCCCACAAACACTTGCTACGTCATTCTCTCCAATGACAACCACCCAAATGCATATCTTCGACAATTCGCTCTCATGACACAGGTAATGGTAACTTATACAGTTCTCTCTCACTCTCTAAGCTCACTCTCACTCTCCCCTCTACGGCAACGACTCAAGAAGTCTGCCGCCAAACATTGTCCCTTCCATAAGTCCGACTACCTGCCCGTAACACTGAATAGGCAGCAGCTGCATTGCCCCACCTTGTTATCCTCCCAGCTATTACACTAGTCTCCACACTACCTTCCTGTTTTTCGACCTCAAATGCAAATGTCCGTATACCGCAACCTGCTGTCTTCCAAGTAACTTCTTTTGCTCGACTCTCGCACTTCTCAGCTACCTTGTCAAGTGTGACACTATTCTGGCCGCTGTACGGACTCTTGCCCTTTCTGGTTGCAACCATAGATCCCTCAGCATCTCATGGCCCTGGCGCATCATGCTTCCTTACAAGAGAAACTCTTGAACTCTTCCTTAACATACGCAGACACTGGACTCATGACTGGCATAACCGACGAATGTCACAAGCATGCCTTCCCAATAAAAAAAATGGCGACCACTCCATGCCTTGGTTCGGGTGTACCCAAGGTCCAGACATGGTACGTCGTGGCTAGTTCATCACCGAGGCCCGATGTCAACTGGCACCAGATTTTGAACACCTACTACCTGGGACCCTCAACCGCCTACCAGTCTAAACCAGATTTCCGAGAGCGTACATTGACTCGTTCCAAACTTGTAGGAATGCGTCGCTGCTTCACACCCCATCCCTATCCTTCCTCAAGTTTTCAATCCGGTCCGCACCTGAATTAACTCTTGCGAAAGTTTTCAGAATGCACTCCCACGACGGCATGGTACTTGTTTCTTGCTGCTACCCAGGCTCTCTGCGCGCGTGTCTGCTCTCCCTACAACGCCGGTCTGCAATATCAGGCACACGTGATCCATTCGGAACTCCTACTCTCTTTTGCGAAATTTTGCCCGACATAGTACTTCCTGCACAGCTATTCATTGACCAAAATCCTCAAATACCCCTGCGATGAATTGACTTCAACTCTATCACCCCACAGTTAACATCAGACCTACATCTAGACTCGCCCAACACGACGGACTGCTCTCCTGTGTGACGCACTGCCGGTCCCAAAACCTCTTGGCCATCAACTGTATCCGCACCAGTTCTCGTAATCCATCGCTCGTCGTAACCAGTTGACCCTCTACAACGCACGCATGCTCGTACTGCTGCTCCAAGCAGGCGACAATCAACATAGGGAACATACTCGAAGCTTGGGTGGTCGCAACAATGAACAACTCCCATTCTGGATTGTGCTCTGGCATTTTCCGCCTAGCGATGTGCTCCTTGCTTTTCTTAGCAGTTGAAGCAAACTATGTGATCTAGCCCTTCAGATTCTGCCTGTTCGCTGCTGAATTCACCATCACTTTGTTGGACCATCTAGCAGGCTCTCTCTGCTGTTTCCATGCCCCATTACCCAGGTTGGCTGGATTTAACCGATTCGTTCTTGCTTCTGGCCTGTCCTCCCAACCATTGGCCTCTGCTAAAACATACTTCTGTTGCCCATTTTTCAGCATTTCCGGGCTATCTTCCGACTCTCGATCGGGAACTCTGGTGACATGCAGCTGGTAAAACTGTTCGTGGAAAAAGCAGATCTCTTAAATCTCTGCCACATTCATCATCCTTGCCCGCTGCCGCAACACAGAAAAACCACCGCTTCATTCTTCCAGCACCTGGCAAAGTCTCAGCACGTCCTTCTTGATGCTTCTATTTTATCCCGTAGGCCTCAGCATCTAGCCTGAAGTGTGCAACACGCTCTTTATCGCTCTTAAAGTCGCATAACTCATCCACACTAACCTCATCACTGCTTCTCTAGCCTTTCCTCTCAGCAGATACATCAGACGTGTGGGCCAGAGTCTCCTCCACACTTGCACATTCTGGGCTACACGCCAAATTGGGCGATGAAGCGTCCCACGGCATCGGTTCTCATTCTCCTAACGGCTCAGATGGACACGCTTCGATTCCTTCACCTCGATCAACGTTATTCCTGTGGCCAGCCTTCATCTGAGGCCTGTCTCTCCTGATGTTGAGCTCTCCACTCTTGCCTCAAACCAGCATGCCCTGCTTGAGCTTCTATTTCTCTTAACGCCCTTTCTTTCTTCCTCCATCTCATCCTCTGCCGTCCATGTCATCTGTCCGCGCTGCTTTCCTCCTCTTCGATCTTCTTCTGCTTCAATTCCTAGCTTCCCTCTCATCCATCATTCCTCACCTCTCATAACTCCCCTGCGACAGCATAGCTCCTCTTCAATCCTCTTGCATTCATCTCTAACTCCCTCTGCCCTGCACTTTTGCTCTTCATCCGTTCATCTTCAGCCTAACTTTCTCCACCATCCGGAGCTCCCAACTCTGCTTCTCTCGCTCTCTCTCGTCCTCACCTTCTGCTTTAACTTTGCTTCTCCCAGTCTTCATCCTTCTCGCGTAACCTTTGGCTGTCTCGTCTTCCATTACGCACCAGAGTCCTGTGTACGAACTTAGGTCGAGATCTTCCCCCACTAAACCCATCGGCCGCTCCCAACTTGACAAACTTCGCATAAGCCCCCGTCCCCTGTTCATATCCTCCCTTCATCCTGGTCGCCTAACCTTGAGTTTTTGGTATCCTGCGTAGGGCCTGTGATCCCATGACACTAACATGTCGAACTGCGGATGGTCCTCAGGTGTGCTTGGTACAAAGATACCCCGACCACTATCGATCTATCAACAAACAGTATGGATCTTAGCGCAACTAGGTTTTCCGCGACTAGCACTATCCCACTTAAGCAACTCCGCACAAAACGACACTGATTCTCAACGATCACCAAAACCACATAACTTCACCGCACATTGTATTTCTCATACATATACCGACACTTGGGTCAACCCACACAATATACCAATGCTCTGTCTAGCACAAACCAATCACTGTGACACCGTAGTCCCACCGTCCACGTGCATGCGCACCATTCACTAATGACTACAAGTCACGCCCTCACTGTCTCTGTAGGCCGCACCCACAACGATCACATGCACTCATCACCCCTCAATCCATGGCACTCACAGCCTACCCTATGCACAACACGGCGCCATAACACAGTTCACCTGGCTTACACTGCTCTTACCCCCGCACAGGAATCCGAGTCACACAGCGTGCACAAGTCACGGGCTGGGTTAACCCACTCTACCGAACTCACTGGGGTATACCACAAGGGACACAACAGCCAGTTACCCTTGCCGTCACCTCACCTACACTGATATGTATTAATCACACACACACGCCACCACCACTCAATATTTATTGATCACTCATACCTCACTCACACTAGAGCCAACACCATTCACACCAACACAAGTGCCCTGCCCAAATCCCTGGAAAACTGCCCGAAGTGACAGGGACACTACGTCCCACCTCCCAGGTACTGTTACGCTCCCACCAACCCCCACTCACTCTACTAACGTACACACAGGAACACAACACCCCCCTACCTCCCTTCTAGCTACCTACACCTACCCATGAACCACATAAGTACAGCTCCGCATCTCCATCAAATGTCACGTCGCAATAGCCGGACGGCCCTACCAAACCCCTACCCACACCTATTACACACTAGCGGCAAACAACGACAGCACACTAACACAGCTTTTCACTCATTGCAGCATCTTCATTAATTCACACACACACTATAGCGCCACCACTCACTCCATCCCACTTCACACACCGGTATCCCACATCAACCCTGACCCCCACACTACCCTGCTTACACCCTGAGAAACCAAACCTATGCTAAAGCACCAGAATCGGTAAATCGCTGAGCGAACCTAGGACGCAGGAATAGCCCCACACGTGGTGGCTAACTACTGGGACAAAGGACAAACCCAGGGACTCTAATATCTAACTTACGATACCTACCCACACATCTCTCCAGGACCCACCCTTCTCTTTTGACCCGGAACTACACCGCACTGGACCTCGCGTCCCTAGATGGAGTCAACAAACAAGTAACCCTACACTGTGCTGGTCCACTAAGTCCGCAAAAGATGTGCCTTAGCTGAAACAACACTAAACACCTACTCCGCTAACACTACCCAACCTATGGACAACTAACCATCCCGCCCCGAGGTTCTCCAGTCCTCGGCCTTACTGGCCTCCTCAAAGCCGATCACCTCTCCGGAAGACCTGCACTCCGCGCTGACCGTGGCCTCCCACAGTCCGACTCCCGAAGACCTCACATCCCCGTCGCTCGACACCTGGCTTCCCCCGCAGACCGACCCTCACAACCGCCGCACTACCCAACGCGACACCAGCGCCCTCACATCCTGATCACCTCCCCGAAGACAGCACCTCAGCGCTGGACCGTGTGCTCCCACAGTCCAACTTCCCCTGAAGACCTCGGTCTACGGCCCCGGCGGCGGACCGGACACCTCACGGTCTGACTCCTCCCCTGCCTGGGCAACACCTATCGCACGCCACACACCATACACCCTCTCGACGAGTCCGGGCTCGGAAGGACACCTCCTCTTAAGCCCTTGCCGACACTGAGAGAGGAAGTGTCCTGTGTGCAGCGCCCCCATCACTCACAGGACTCCGAACGCGGGTAGAGCGAACAGGGTGTCTGGTAAACCCCCGGAAACCCCGGTAGCCGAAGACGCCGTCGGCCTGATTGTCACCCACTCCGGTGACTGGAAAGCATCAGTTCGACCTGACACTGCCCGCCCAGCACTGCCGGCACGCGGCAGCAACTGCGGTGTCTGGCCCCAGCCCAGGACGGAAACAGGATGACCACTGCTGACGACAACTGACAGCCAGACGGTCAACCACGACCAGTTTCTGGCAACTGGCTGAAGTGCTGCAAACAGAGACGTCACAGAACCCGGCTCCGCCAAGGCTAACTCCAGACCCGAGACGAGGACCGTGCCCTAACTATTACTCGAAGTCTACTCACTCGATAACGGCGCAGCCGTCGCAACTACAAGCGCGTCCACTCCGACGTGAACACCATGACCGAAGTGAAGCTACCCCAACCAATCCGCCCTGGTCGAACTCAAGCGAACTCTATCTCACAACACATAAACAGCGATGGTCAGAGCACGTATCCCTAGCCGCAAGCTTAACACGCCGAGGACCACGACTAGTAGTTTCTCGTGCAAGCAGCACGACATTTACCACAACAACTCAACTGACACACAACAACACCGATATCCTGCCCGCCGCGATATGTAAACCCAATAACAAAAGGGTAACAATCGGAATGAAACCAACCCTCCGCTCCATGCCCTTCAACAATTCCAAGATGGGAACCTCAAAAATATAGTGTATCTTATATCCCCAGCACCCTACCTACCTAACCTTCTCACCTTAACCAAAACCCCAATCTTTACACACGCGACCCACGCACACACACATATACAAAAGATGCACACGCGCACTACGCTCTCTATTTCTGAACTACCATTACTCCAAAACACAATGAAACGGCGATTACTACCCGATCGTTACGATGTAAAATACCAAAAGGCGAATGCCCATTTTAACAAAAGTCGGATCACAATTTGTCACATAGACCCTTTGAGAAAGAGGTACAATTACGTTGATGACTATAACAAACAAACCATATAGACGTTTTAATCGAGTTTCTCTCACACTGGTCCACACTTTCTGTTGGAGAACCCAAAACCAGCCTAAGTACCATTAAACCTTTTCATTGTCAATTCCAAAATGAACTGTAAAATGAAAAGAAGACGAATTTTTTCAGATTCTGAAAGATGTTGTGTGTCGAGACCTTTTGCTGTCTTTAGACACATGGCGATAGAATGATGTTTGAATTAAGGCTTCTTGCTAGCAGATAGAACACCCCTGCACGTTAGACATCCCCTTGAATGGAACTACAGCCAACCGCCCAACCACGCAACACCACTAGGCCACGGAAGCAAGATGAAGAACGTCCGACAAGACGCAAAACGAAAGACCTAATAGAAACAAAGCAGACGACAAAATACACCCGCTTCCATCATACAGGATGCACATACAACACAAAACCAGCATGTATACACAACATTTAATAAGGAAGACATGACAAAGTTTCGACACACTGGAACACAAAAATCATAGCACACACCACAAGACTTGCCATTCATTCATAGGAAATCACTACGACACGCAAACGCACACACACGCAACACACACACGACCCACAACACACACACACACACACACACACACACACACCCACACACACAACACACCCACATCACCACACACACACGACACTACGCACGCCACGCGCGCACGCACGCACGCACCGCACCGCCACGCACGCACGCACGCACCAAACGCACGCACGCACACGACTACCACACCCACACACACACAAAACACACACACACACACAACACACACACAAAGAGCGTTTTTAAAAGCAATATAGTGGAAGGACGCTGTCGACAATCCACGACCCACTCTGTCATGCCTCTCTCTTTGTGCACGTGTATACCTGTTTATTCCATTTACCTTCTATCCTGTCTCTCTCTCTTCTTCACCTCTCTCTCCTCGGCCATCTCTCATCACTCACTCTTACCATCTCACGTCTCTCTCCTCTCTCTCACTCTCTCTCTCTCTCTCTCTCTCTGTAGTTTTGTTGTTGTTGTGTGTGTTGGTGTAGTGACTTCTTCTCCTCTAATGCTTCTTCCACCTCCTCACCCGCCTTTTCGCATCTTCTCCTCCTTCTCTTCTTCGTCTTCTTATTCTTCTTTCTTCTTCTTCTTCCGATAACCGTCACAACTATAACTACGAATATTGTACATTTTTTTTCGCGCCCTGATATAGCCCTTTTGCGGTCTGCTTGCAAAAAGAAATTAAAATCCCGAAACATTTAGTCTTCACCATGTTTGTAAAAATGCAATTAGTAATGATGTCACACTATGATTTTCACCTCTACAATATGCAGCATATATTTATTTCATATAAAACTCGGTTTTACTTTAAATAGTGTGCGTTTTGTTGTGCTCTCTCTCTCACTCTCTCTCCTCTCTCTCTCTCTCATCGTCTCTCTCTCTCTCACTCTCTCTTCTCTCATCTCTCTCTCTCTCTCCATCTCTTTAAAATTGTGTTTAGATTTAAAGTGCTCTTTAGTAGAAAACCAGCACTAAGAAAACCAAGTTAATTAGCACGTAAACGAATTGCTACAACACCAACAGTGAAATGAAACTGCAACACATACACACCCAAAAACCCTCCAAACAACGCTCCAAAGCGTGCGACATGTTAGTCATTATTATTTAATCTCAATTGAGCCATTTTATGCAGAAAGTGACCATACACTCAGATAACATGCATTCACAACCAAAGATGCCAACACATTGTGTCCCTTCTTTTAGTGATTAATCACCATATCTGTCTATAAAACTGACATTACATTCACTCCTGTATCCATTCATTTAATTGTCCAGTTGCATTATAGTTTTGTTTGTTTTGTCAGGCAAGTCTTGATTAAAACTTCAAATCAGTTTCTTTCACGTCTTGCCACGTCGCATGTGTGACGACACTTCCACAAGTAGAGAAAAGGATCAAGGGGCAACTGAGAGTAATTCAAACACGAACCAGTGTGTCAAGATTGTGTTAAAGACAGCAATACCCCGTGAAGAATCAAACAGCCACACGCCTAACGAAAGCCAACAGAAAGCGTTTTGCAGCCAGCATATATCCTAACCAGATGGACTCGAGAATAAACCGGTCCTTTTTGTCTGATCAAGTGTTATTCTATAATGTGTGGTCCCGCCTGTAAATAACACATGAGCCATCCACCATAATGACACATAAAATAAAGTTCAATAACACAATAACCACAAACCAACGAAACCATTGTGAGAGTCGAAGTACTGAACATAGCCATGCGCAGAGACCATACTTGAACCCAGAAGACCCCCTTGTGACCTAACTCAGGAATGAGTGGGTGACCGCCAACAAAGTCCCCACAAACCAATGTGATGTGCAAGCTCCATCGTTGAACTTTTGTTGACATTTCCAGACATCGGTTTCGTCGACAAAAGATGGCAAAATGGTCATCACAATGAAAGCAGAGAATTAAAGTGACACTTCGCTCGATATAAATGGTAAGAACCCTACCACCCTTGCAAGTTTCACATATCGATCCATGAATTTTTCCCACTCGCAGGTAATTTCCGCAAAAAACTGATTAGCTCCACAATTATGCCTGCATTACATTCCCATGCACATATCAGCAACAAGCAGGGGATCAAGGCTAACACAAAAGGGGATGCAAATGTGTTCCTTAACCATAGTGAAATAACGATGGAGAAACGTTCCTAGAAGAGCAATACAATGAAAACCAAAAGAAAATTCAAGTAAAGTTTTCCCCCTGGTATAGTGTAGCAACACTAAGCAAGCACAGTCGTAGGAGCTGAACACTTTATTCATTTGGACAGTTAAATACATCATGGCATCAAAACTGATAGTTTGAGCAAACACGTTACTAAATAATTTGATTTTAGTAATTGAATCCAAAGAAAAATCAACTAATTGGATTCCTCGAAGAACTAGTCTCATCCAGTAAGTGGCATGTTTTTTAAAACCCCAAAAATGTCAAAGATACAACAGGCAGAAAAGATGGCATTAAAGGTTTTGCATGGGCCAAAGACATAAGACAGTGCCATTTCATTAACTCGTACATTTGAATAACCAACGTCCTCATTGCATAATGTATCTTTGGTTTAGGTCGCACTAGTCTATGAGTGATGGGTGAGCATTACCTGTAAAGTCTTAGAATTTGGCACTCAAAAAAACACAACCATGTGGAGTTGTTCGATCTTATTATTTGCGATATCCATATGCACAAGTTCTGAGTTTTTATTCTTGAAATATTAACGTATATTTCAATTACACACCAAACCAGTCGATACTACATAGACTTTTTCGGTCAAATCACCGAAGAGTCATTGGGAACCTGTGGCATCAAGTTCGAAGATGAGGTAGGTTTCAGCGGAAAAGGAGTCTGTCATAGAAAGAGTGACCTTACATTCGCAACTTTGGGGACAAGTATAATCCAACACATTGTTTCTCATCCTCGTTTTGGACAACAGAATGGCCCAGCCATACAGAGATGTCCTCCATGCACACACACACTCTGGAGCTTCGACATTGGTACAGTAAACACAAGGTTACGTTTCACGAGCCTGTTCGTCCTCTTCCAGTACAGTACGTCTGAAAACACAATCATCTTGTGGTATGACATTAAGAAGTTCAACAGTTCAGTAATGCATTGGTAATTTGCTACAAGGACATGAGTCTTCGTTTTTTGTGATTCATATGTAAAATATCCTGTTCCAATCTATAATAATATAAAAGCCGTCTGTTTTATGACGTCGGTTTGTTGACCGGTCACAAAAAGAACATGTTTACCAATGGATTCAGACAAGTTCATCTCATGCTGAATCATCTACAAAGTCTGAAAATTCATTGCAAAAAAAACCGTTGGCTGTGAAACACACAGACCATTAGAGCACTTAAAACCCCTGCATGGAGAGTGCTTCCCAGAAAGCTTCCATCGCTGTATCCTGACAAGTCAAGGCGGAAGTCCCATAGCCATTTGTACTTCATTGTGGTTGATGCCATCCATCAACATCTGAACACGCAATAGCTGCAATGTATCTTTCCACAGACAGACCCTGCTCAGAGTCTGAGAAATATTTTGTGTGCATGGAGATCATAAAACATCTTCCTTGCAAACGGTCATGTTGGCGTATCACACACATGGAAACATATGCACGGTGTTTGTTGGAACAAGTAACAGCCATTGCAGTGTGTTTGTTGTAATGAGTGGTAATGAGTGGTAATACAACTGTAGACAAAGCAAGATGCACACCAGTTTTAGCAACCTTATTTCACACAAGGCGTTCGTGTAAGGTTAACTCATGACCTTGAAGAGCTATCCACTAGTCAACGATCGAAAACGTAATACCTCTTTGTGGTATAAACATGTGCAATAGTCTGGTGCTCAGAGGAAGATCAAGGTGTTTTCAGACCATTTCCCGAGCTTACTAATGAATTAGTACTTTGTGCCATCTGGCTGTGTACCCTAAACGATCTGGAAAGATCAAACATTTCCAAAATATATGAGAGTATCCTCCTTGTTTCTAGGGGGGGTCGATGCCAGTGTACCACCACTTACCTGGCAAATGTAACCAAACAACTCCTGGAGGCACTCCAACTTGTCCCTGGATTACTTTAAAACATTTGTTATTGAAGCCAACAAGACCCTTACAACCCAGGACAACTGAAAGGATCAATGTTCTGTCTCATCACGCATCTCCAATACTGGTTTTTTGATTACAATGCAAATGTTCTCGAAAGCCACTTAAGCTATATGAACAGTTGAACATACGCACTGAAATTTCTGAGGATTGTCATCTAAAGACAACAAAAGCAAAATAAATTTCGATTGTACGTGAAGATAATTATATTAGTATAAATTTTGATATGAAGATATAAGAAAGACAAAAACCAGCAGCTGGCAAAAGCATCGAGGCATAAGGATAATCCACGTACGTCAAATGTATTCACCTCGTAAACGACGCTGAACTTCGTAACAGGCATACAAGAAAAATATATTGCCCTGCAGAATGCTGATCATCAATGAATTTTTTGTGACCACTTGAATTGTTTTGGTGAAGATCCTTTGATTAATTAGATTGGGTGCCTAACATAACCCGAAATTGTTCATAAATAAAGTCATACTTACTCCAATTATGCGCCACATCTGGTTCCTTACATTAATTGGATTAGAGATTGTTTTCAGTTTACTACGCGGAGGCAGTTGTGTCTGAATATAAAAACATCTCTTTCAAGCACATGATGATCGCAAGGAGAATACGTTTTGACCCCCTCCCTTACATGTGCTCTATTATCTGTAATCCCACTTCCAAGAACCACACCATAGGACAGGTCGTTGGACATTAGCTCGTCATAACAGCAGGTACCATCTAATATTTTTAAGCTGGCACAGAAGGGGTGTAAACTTTCCGCATGTCCATACACAATTCCTTGTATGATAATGATTCCACATAAACACAGAATACACCGTTTGGCCTCCATTGATGGCAATATTGTCACCAGAGCTGATTGAAAAGGTGTTTCCACATCTCCACAGAAGTCGTATATCTTGAAAAAGCGAAAAAATTGTTGCTATTATTTCCTGTCTTTTGTAATTCGTGTTCCCTCTTGTGCTGAGCAAATGACAAAATTCCATGCACGCCATTCCCCCGCAGATTCCTATATCCATTCACACCACAGACACACTCACACACACACAAACACAAATACACACACACACACACACACACACACACACACACACAGCACACACACACACCACAAACACACACACACAACAACACACACACACATACACACACACACACTGACATTGATCGACACATCACAATACTTGCACTATTGATTGCGTAATAATCCAATTAAAATTTGGTCAAAATCGAAATGAAATGAGGTAGGGAAACAGTAAACGATAAACCCGTAAACATGTGTAATGGTTTGCTCCATAAGAAACCTAACACAGATAACATTTATTCAAGACTGGCACAGCCTTTTAAACATGAATAAATCAGACAAATACAAAGGACGAGACAATCTAAAAGTGGGGAAATACCAAGCGTCAAGCTAACAACTGAAGATGTCCGGCAAAGATTTGGACTTAGGAGGGAAGATGGGAAAGTTTGAGAAGATGGAGATACTGGAAAAATGAAATAAAAAAAAATAAAAAAATAAAATAAATTAAAAAAAAAAAAACTTTAAAAAAAAAATGTTACAGATATGAAAACACTTCTCTTAGGCTGCAATAAGGGAACTAACGCAATCCCTTTTTGAAGGCAGATATAGTTGTATATGCCTGCTCCGAGGCTTTCGCCCCTGTCGGACTCAACCAGGGAGACTCGGCTTGGTAGTGTCTGCGCTCCTGGCTCAGAATAGAGACACAACACATCCATATACTGTGGTTAACTCACCACCATGGTGCAAAAAAGAATCCAATAGCACCCCCACATTTCATTTTTCCAGTTTCCTTCTCCATCTTCAAACTCCCGTACCTCCCCTCCCCCAAGTCCAAATCTTTGCCAACATTCAGTTGGTGGCCTGCGCTGTTTTTCCCCCCTATTAGATATGGTTACGAACTTGTAGTTAGATTGATCGACTTGTATTGGGCTGATACTTGTATTCAATTAAAGGCTGTGCCAGTCTTGGAATAAGATTTAGCAGAAACAGTAAATGAATTGAGGGGGTGTTGGGGACACATTCCTTAGCTTTCTGGAACTCAATACAGATCGATACTTTTGTATTCTTGTTCCTTTTATGAAGTCACTCAAAGAGCGTCAAGGTACTCAAAGTCCGGTTTCAGAATAGGACAACAAACCAATGAGTATCTTATCTGGTTCTTTGGTATGGTGTCTCTCAAGATTAATGATCTTATCTACTTTCCTTTTCCTCAGGTTTTATTTTCCCAACAGAAATGACATGACGCCCAAAAAACCCTCAGAGTCGGAACCCAGCCGAAGATTTAGGATATAAGTTTGACTCGGACTGGTTTTTCCATACCGCATTTAATAGTAAGGGGTTCAATTGTTTTGTCACTGTCCCGTGGGTTATCATCAGGACATCATGAAAGTCCTGTCAAAATACCTTCCATTTTTCTTTCTGAATCAAAGCTAAGTATCACAAACAAAACAACATCATGAATATGTTTTCCCTTAACAGAAGAGTGGGCAGCGGTACCGTAATGCATATCATACTGTGTAGAGTGAAACAACAAACCACATTTGTGTTTGCACAGACGTCGCTTCTGTCTCTGGTAAATGACCATCAGGTTACAAAATCAGAACCAATGATTTCTGTAATAGCCACATCTGTTTCCAGACACTGACATAAAAATCATTCAATTGACTGTGTAGATGGAAAGATTTGTACGTTCAACATACTATTTAGCATGTTTACATAGAACAAACCTATTCACATTTTAGCCATTTGCACTTTGTAGTTCACGTGCCAGAAAGTTGCCATCTAGTAGAGTAAGTCAA
>JAFLJL010003793.1:0-57500 GCA_018398815.1 Conus ventricosus
CCCAATCCGACGACCACCCCCCTGGAGGTCTGCCCTGACAGGATCGGTTAGGTGGGAGTGAAGGGAGTGACTGACCTCACACGCCCCGCAAGAGACCACACAATAAAGTTTTACGATACAAACCCCATTTATTCACACCAACATACAGTCATAAATAAGCATTCCAAACACACACAACATGCACAATCACAATCAAGCATTCCAACAACAAAAACATGCACAATATTAAATAAACATTTCACCATACGACGTACACAAATCACAATCACAGCATTTCAAACACATGTGACATATACACAATTTAAATAAACATTTCCAGCATCCATCCCTTTCCACACCATGGAGTGCCTCCACCCCTGCCTCTCCCAAGTCTACTGGGAGCACCCTGTCGCACAAGGTGCTCCGAACCGGGTCGGTTCTTGACGAGAGTCGTTCAAGGCCGACACCCTCAACACACACAAGCAGGCAGTGAAGAGCGTGTCCCGGGGGGGGGGGGGGGGGAAACGTGGCGTTGTTGCTGGAGGTCCTGGACGGGGATCAGGACCGGCCAGTCAAAACCACGGGCTTTTCTACCAGAACGCGGTCCCGACCAGAGCGTGGCCTCAACCAGCGCGTGGCACCAACCAGTCCGCGGTCCCAACCAGAGCGTGGCCCAACCAGAGCGTGGCCCCAACCAGAGCGTGGCCCCAACCAGAGCGTGGCACCAACCAGTCCAGCCTCTGGGTGAAGCCCCGGGAGGGGGAAAACGTAGCTGGGAGGAGAGAAGAAAGGGAGGGAAGGAAGGGCACTGGAACCCCGCCGTCAGTACAATCTGACCCATGCTGTTAAATCCTAACAGCCACTCGCATGATGGGCGAGGGGAGGTCTACTAAATACACCAACAACACCAGCTCAACACAGACCTGAGCATAAACACAGTAAACCAATAAAATCAGGAATGTTCGTTAAAGTTTTTCACACGAAGCAGGTAAAAGACTGCATTAAATCAACAGGCTATAAAACCAATATGAATTATCTTCACCTTCTCTCACTCACATTTAACAATTTCCTTTCTTAGGAAATAAACCAACACAGCGACCATCGCTTTATAACTACCACCACATTTGCAAATAATAATTCAATGGCATAATTGTCACATTTTATAGCCACATTTCAAAATAACACAAATCTTCAACCACGCATCCGAACGACAAATCATGCGTACGCACGCTCGCAATATAAAACTCGTTCTCCTTGCACACACAAACAGACGGTGGCCGAAGGATAAGAGTCCGGCGATGTGACAAGGGCGGACGAGCGAGACCAAGCAAGTACCAACCCTGAATCACCAGGTTCTCTCCCATCCCCACCGACTACCGCATCACCAGATGCATAAATAGGAGAAAGAATTTTGGATATAATTTAGAATGGCAAGGTTAAAGACTGAATTAACCAGAAAAAAGGTCTCAAACAATATTTCTTTTACAATTTTGAAAACAAAAGAAAATTGCGCAAAGAGAAGAATAAGCCGGCTAACAACAACAAACCAAAACAAACAACCACGAAACTGATGCTTACCAGTTACCCGTGGGTGACCCCGAAGAGGCGGGTTCAACGACTCTCTCTGCCCTCTGTCCAGTCGAGAGGACAGAGGCCCAGATGCGGAAAAAGAAGAAGTGATGTCCTCTCCTACAGGCCGGACTGTAGGAATTGAAGATACCGACTGTACCTTCGACGATACGGTGAAGAAACCAAGACCGGAGCAGGCGCTCCCAGAGACATCTTCCGCTCGAGTGAAGAGCTAACCTCCCTCAGCGATGGCGGCCAACATGCCACGCTACGTCACAGAGTGAGCATACTTCAAACTAAAAGAAATGAAGCACGTGCGACAGGTAAAAGACAGGCGAGAGGCCGAATAGACAGCAAGTTCGAGAGAAAGGTACCAGCCACCCGTGAACCTGCAGGATGAATAGCACGGGCAGTGGAATTAGAGAGAGAGAGAGAAAAAGCAAACTGAACGTGAGCTAACCACACCAAAGGTGCAACCACACCACAAGCCACATTAAGGGACGGATATACGACAACAACGACGACAATAAATAAATGATAATTCTACTAGCCTAGGTGGGCCAATCGTCATAGGCCTCGTAACAAACTCGTGACACTGACCATGGATTGAGTATATCGACCTAAGATTTAATGATCTGTCCGCACTGTCTGCTCGACCCGAGCAGGGTTGCCTGTGGCTGTAGAGACCAACGCGAGGGTGGCAGTCTCTGTCGCAGCGGTCACTGCTGTATGCTGGCACTGGTTTGTTGGCTGTCGTCCCTTTCTCTGGGCTCGCTTTTCTGCTGCAGCAGCTGTCAGTTTGTCTTTGCCAATCTGCAGCTGTTTCTTGAGTGTGCTTCTCCAGCTGCTGCGGTCTGCTGCGAGGTCCTCCAGGACTCAGTGCTGATCTCAAGCGCCTTCATGTCTCTTTTCCAAACATCTTTGTATCTCAGCTGTGGGCGGCCAATGCTTCTCTGCCCTGTGGCAAGCTCTCCATTGAGGACGTCTTTTGGGATGCGACCATCCTCCTTGCAGTGAACGTGGCCCAGCCAATGCGGCGACGCTGTCTCAGCAGGGTATAGATGGTAGGGAGGCCAGCGAGAGACAGGACTTGGGTGTTGGTCACCCTGTCTTGCCAGAAGACCTCTCACAGCCGACTGTCTCTCAGCCGACCTCTCTCTTTTTCTCTCTCAGCCGATCTCTCTCTCTCTCTCTCTCTCTCTCTCTCTCTCTCTCTCTTCTCTCTCTCTCTCTCAGCCAACTCTCTCTCTCTCTCTCTCTCAGAGAGAGAGAGAGAGAGAGAGAGTTGGCTGAGATAGAGAGAGAGAGAGAGAGAGAGAGAGAGGCTAAAAGAGAGAGATCGGCTGAGAGAGAGACAGAGAGAGAGGTCTGCTGAGAGAGAGAGAGAGAGAGAGAGATGAGAGAGAGAGAGAGAGAGAGATTGGCTGAAGAGAGAGAGGGAGAAAGAGAGAGAGAGAGAGAGAGAGAGAGAGAGGAGAGAGAGAGAGAGAGAGAGAGGAGACACAACACACGCACGCACACCACACACACCACACACACACACACACACACACACACACCACACACACACATACACACACACACACACACACACACACACACACACACACACACACACACACACACACACACAAATATGCTGGGGTTTACTCACATTCTGTTGTTGTGAAGAGGACACATGCCGCAAGGAAGATCAGCAGGTGCATGTTGGTCTGAAATGGAAAATTTTAACTGGTTTATTGATTTGTAAACACAAGCTATCAGCAATAGGTTTCTACAATCATATCAGTACATCTTTTTAAGCACGGGTCAGCCTGATTGTGTTTGTCTACTTCTTTATACACAGGTCAATGCGTTCAATACAGTTGGATCATCAGAGAAAATTTCCAAATTTCGGATTCTCTTAAAAGCAGGTTTTGCAATCTGTTACGAACCTTTCTTTGTGTTATCCCTCTTGCTCTGCCTCTTCTTGCTCTCTTCTGCTCTGCCGATTTCTCTGTCATGTATATTCGTCAGTGAGTGAATCAGTTTATACTTCTACCAGTTTGTCCAACAATCTATTGGTCTGTCGGTCTGGTCTATTTCCCTCTAGGGGAGTGGGAGAACCAAGAGAGAGAGAGGAGGGTGGGAGGGAGAATTTGAAATTGTACAGTCATTGCAAAAAGCCCTGTGATAAGGTGACATGGAATTCCAACAATATTAAAGAGAGGACAAACATAGATCAAATAAACAAGGTAAATAACAAACAAGATAGCATATTTGTATATAGTAGTCATACATAACATCCGAGGTAGAGATCGTATCTAAATATTTACAGACAGGTAAAAACAAATAAAAATAAATAAATAACTGAATAAACAAATAAATAAAATGGCTATTTGTATAGCAGTAGTCCAGAAAAACACTAATAGTACATTCTGAATATGTACTTTAAGTCTGGAGAGCAAAGAACAAAATGTTTAGGACAGTTCAACCGTCCAAAATCTGTCGTACAACTTGATCTTCCTTTCCAAAATTCCATGCCTTTGTGATTAATTTTGCAGCAGACTGAATGATAAGTACATCTTCTAGTGACACCTTATCGGAGACACCTTCATCTTTAGTAATATCTACTTTAAAAAGCGAATATTTTCTTCTCATATCTTCGAAGGCTTCACACTGAAATATGAAATGCTTTCCATCATCAACAGCGTGTCCACGTTTTGGACAAGGCTCGTCTATGGATGTCCTGAGATAAAACATATAGTCACCAGCGTGTCCACGGTTTGGACAAGGCGCGTCTATGGATGTCCTGAGATAAAACATATAGTCACCAGCGTGTCCACGTTTGGGGCAAGGCGCGTCTATGGATGTCCTGGGATAAAACATATCGTCACCAGCGTGTCCACGTTTTGGACAAGGCGCGTCTATGGATGTCCTGGGATAAAACAATCTTACCTGCATTAAAGCCGAAGGTTTCAATCTGAACGTTGCGAAATGTGTTCCATGCCATTTGTTTTGTTTTTACCTTTATGTATTTCTCCCTCCGAAAAAAAAACAACTTGTATAACCATTTGTATTTTTTCCCTTGCGATCCACGTTAGAATGCAAATTCTGTTTCTAACATGCGATCTGTCGATCCAAAAATTCTGATATATAACTCTGTTAATGCCATACACACTGGAAGAACACACAGTCTAAAATCCATTTTCTGATCAAAGCAATGTTTACACAATACGCCAGTTGTTTTCTGTCATGCTCCACCTGCCCATCGTCATGCTGTATCCCTGTCTACAAAGCGTAGTACGACGAAGCGTCAATATTACCATCATAGTATGCATTTAACGTGTGTTTTTATAAATACAGGGCATTATCCGACCTTGTCATATGAAACTTTTTGTATGTATGAATGGAAACATACAAAACCATAGCAAATCAATATACTTTCTCCATTTACTAAGTATTCAAAAGACACTTACTTCAGCAGCATAGGTAAACACTGATTGTCAGTATTAAACATTTTCCGAAAGAGACCACATTAGAACAATTTGACTTTTGCAATGACTTAAGAATTTCTGGACATTTTTTTTCTTCCAACGTGACTCATTGTAGGACATCTTTGTTTTACACCACGTGGGCAGTTGAAAAATTCTGTTTTTGTATTTGTATCTCTAACATATATTATAACCAAGTCATAAACATATCGCAAAGCGCCAATACAGCTTGCCATTTACACCACTTTTGTATAAATATGTTACAATTAGAAAAATTAAACTAGACCTACGCTAGGAGGTTGCAGTTTAATTGAAATTATTACGAGCTATTGTGGAGGAAGGAGCAGTTACGTTGAGTATTGGCGCGCACAGCGTTGCAGGCAAATTTCAGAGCTGTATGGCCACTAGACTTACGCCTTTAGGGAGGGACAGTCAAATTGATTATTACTACAAACACGAATTGGGAGGGACGTAACTTCTCCTTCCTCCACAATAGGCTCGAATTATTTCAATTAAACTGCAACCTCCTAGCGTAGGTCTCGTTTAATTTTTAATTATCCCTCGCCTATTGCTCCGGAAGGGAAGCTACGTTGAGACTTTAGAGAAAGTAAGGATAGTGGCCAATATAAACATCACAGGCCAGACATGTAATGCCACACACATTTATTCACAATGATCCTTCATCATTTTCATTTACTGTTCACATAGCCATCAAGTACCTTCTGGCTGAAACTGGCACTGTTCTGTCTCTTATAGTATTTACAGGATGTCTTTTCATTTGTCCAGCCCGCTGCTTTCAATATTGTTTTCAATGAAACTCCGGCCTGGGCGGCTGCACTGCAGCTTGCAGCCCTGGTGGAGTGTGTTGTGTACTGGTTAGTGTCAATGCCTGAGCGCGCTAGCATCTCTTTCACCCATCGCGCGAATGTCTGCTTCCCCACAGGTGCATGAGGTTTGGTGTGACTGATGAATAACTGCTGTTGGTGACTGTCTCTGAGATCCTTAGTTGTGTCAATATACTGCTTCAAGTGTTTCACTGGACACAGATTTTCATTCTTTGCAAATGCCCTAATCTCTGCTGGTTCTGTATGTTTCCCTGGCTTTGTTGTTTTCAATACACATGAAAATTGTAACACATATTTACAATCAAACATCTTTACATCACTTGTTTTCAAAGAGTATAAAGCATGACCTCTTTGTCCTGTAACTAAAGCTAACAACATGCAAGTTTTCAAACTCAGTTCTTTCAAAGTCAACTGATTGATGGGAGATAAGCAATCTAAATAACTAAGTACAGTATTTACATCCCAAGTGTCCTTATATTTGGGTAAGGAAGGCCTATGTTCAAATGCTCCTTTTCACAAGTTTGCAAATAACTGGATGACTGCCCACTGAAAATCCATTCACTAATGGCAGATAGGCAGACAAAGCGCAGCGCGCCGAGTTTATAGCACTGTGGCTTGCTCCTGCACTAAAAGTTCGGCAAGAAAGTTTGCTGCCTGCACAATGTCCGGCACATCATGTGGGATACTATTCTTTGCTGCGTACTGCTTCCACTTGGCAATATAGGTGTTGTACACTGCGCGTGTGTGGGGGCGCCAAGAACTGACGATTAGCGCTGCTGCCTGGTTGGAACAGCCTTCCCTCTGGTACCGCTCCCTGATACTTTGCATACTATCAGTTGAAGGCGGGGAAGAAGGGGGTGGGTTCTCCCTTGCTGCATGGGGAGGGAGAGGATGGTGTCTCGTGTTGGTAGCAGTACTGGGTCTTGTGTCAGCAGCTGTGTCAGCAGAGGCCACCAGACTTGAGTTGGCCAGCGGGGCACCACCACTACCCCCATCGCTCGCTCTCTCTTCACCTTCCCCAACACTGCCGTGATCGTGCTAAAAGGGGGGAAGGCATAAAATTGAAGGTTTCTCCAAGGGAGAGAAAATGCATCTACTGCATAGGCGCTTGGGTCAGGTCTGTAAGAAAGATAGCGCTGCGTTTGGTTGTTCAACCTTGAGGCAAAGAGATCAATGTCAGGATTCATATGCAATTGTATCAATGCTTTGTGAAGCTCTTCTCTGTTCAGCTTCCTTTCTGCATCCAGGTTTATTTTCCTTGACTCCTCATCTGCTGCTGTGTTTTCCTTACCTGGAATATAAGCAGCACTCAACCATACATGATTGTCAATGCACCAGTTCCATATCATCTGTGTCATCAAATTACATGAATCGGAATGACTTGTTCCCATATGATTGATACATGCAACAGCAGTTGTGTTGTCTATCATGATACGGACATGTCGCCCATAAACTGATTTAGGAAACATTTTAAAGCAAAAAATGCTGCCTTAAGTTCCAGATAGTTGATGGGAAAATCTTTTTCTTCTGGCAGCCATTCTCCCCCAGATTTTGACTGTTCACATGCACAACCCCATCCAGTTTTTGATGCATCCGAGGTCAGGGTGACATCAGGCTCTGTTTGGTGAATAACATTATAAGCAGTCTCAATGTTGTTGATCCACCAATTTAGTTCTCTTTTGGCAAGAGGCGACAATGTCATGTGTCTGTCAAAATTCCCTGCATACAGCAACAGTGCTGTCTTTTTCTCTTTCTCCAGCTGTCTATAATGAAGTGGCCCATACATCACCGCTGGAAAGGAAGCCACTATCTTTCCAATCACTCTCGCCACATCCCTGATACTCACTGTATCTTTCTTGACAGCTGACAGGCAAATTGAAACCATGTCTGCTACTCTCTCAGGTGTTAAAGTTACTGTCACTGACTCAGAGTCAATGATGACTCCCAGATACTGAATGCGACGAGTGGGTTCTAGTACTGATTTTGGGGGATGGATGATAAATCCCAGAGACCTCAGAAGTTTCACTGTGTTAAATACGTTAGAGGCACATGACATTCTCGTCTCTGCAAACAAAAGTGAATCATCCAAAAATACTGAGGAAAGATGACCTTCCCCTCTCAAGGTGGCAAACACAGGTTTTAACAGCTTGGTGAATTTACGTGGTGCAAGTGCCAGCCCATTAGGCAGACAGTTAAACTGCCAAAGCTGGCCATCCCACTCAAATCTGAGAAATCTTCTGTGTTCCTCTTTGACTGATACTGAGTAGTATGAATCCTTCAAGTCAATTGAAGCCATGAAGCAGTTTGGAGTCACTAGTTTTAGAGCAGTATGCAAGGTTTCCATTTTGAAGTGATAATAAACGATATCTTCGTTTAGTTTCTTTAAGTTCAGATCATCTATGAGTTCCATCTTTCTTCGGAAGAACAAAAACTGGTGAACAAACTGCTTGCTTCAGCCTGACACTTTTGAATCAACCTTTTGGCAAAGTTTCTGTATTTCTTTGTCAATAACTTCTTTTCTGATGCATTAACTCTGGCTGGAAATGTAATCCTGTCACAGCCAACCGTGGCGAAGTGGTTAGCGTCGCGGACTCCCGGTTGGGAGGTCGTGGGTTCGAATCCCATCAGAAGTCATGTGGGTTTTTCTGCCCGACCGGCTCCTACCCAGAGTTGAGTTTGCTGCGGACTAGTTGGAAGACTGGACCACACAGTCGAGTTTCATCCACTTAATGGATGCGTTTTCTGAGAGTGTTGCTCAAATTTCTTGACCAACACTGCAGGTGCCTGTATCTCTCGGGCCTGGTTGACGCGGGATATATTATGAAAGGAAGCGTAGAGTACAGCCTGTCATGTTGTCTCAGACCGAATGGAAATCCGTAGCATCATCTAATCATCCTCATTCTCATTGATCAGCATAAAATGTCTCAAATTCTGTGGGCCATTCATGCGCTGCTCTCATGGTGACTCAATTCGATGTCCTCTCCACATCTGTGGCTTGGTTTGGCTCCCTTGGGGTCACGGTATCGGCGAGTCCATGGGGTCTGTCGGTGGACAGACGTGGTGGGCCCTCCGGAGGGAGAGCTCACTCACGCCGGCTCTCGCGACTAAGCAATTATTGTTGTCGTATGGGGCTTAGTAGGGGGTGTCCTGCATTAGTTAGATCAGAACAGGGCCACTGAACACGCGTAGTGACTCGGCAGCAGTGCAGTGTCTACTCCGTGGGTTGCCTCTTAACGACTTGACATTGACTGCTCCCTGTGGATTGCGGTGCTGGGCTGTGGCGGGGCGCGACCAGGCTGTGATTGTGGACGGGATGTAGGAATGAGCGGCGTGGTGTGCACTGCCTCTGAGGTGGCGCAGAGGTTGGGCAGCAAAAAAAATAATAAAAAAAAAGTGTATCTGTCTGATTTGGCCAAGTCGACATCAAATTGAAGGCTCACGCCTTGTATGTTTCTAATTTCAGGGTCTTTGTCAAATTTTTCCATCTATCAACAATTGTGTAGGCCTGCCATCTTGAAAAGTAAAGCTCCTGTCTATTCAATCCAGCAGTGTGGAGGTATGTGTGTCTCACTGGCCATCCATGAGTGGACACAGCTCTAGGCTTTTTCTGGTAGAACTGTCTTGCGTTTCTGTTCCCCTGGAACTTCTTTGATGGCCGTAGAGTTGCTGTCTCTGGCCTAACAAAGGACGTTTTCTTGGTTGGCTTCTGCCATCGTCTGTTACGTTGTCTGTTGTCATAATGGGGCTTGATAACGACTTGGGCCGCACCACGTGACAGTTTGTCCAGCTCTTTGAGCTCCTTGATGGAAGCAGTCAGATTGTCTCCAAGAGCTGACCGTAATGGGAACACTCTCACTGCACAATCCTGTCAGCTTGTCTGGGCAGATGGGGGCGCAGGACCTGTCTGCGTTTACTGACAGCTCGGACATGCATGACCCAACAAGGCCAGGCATCAGCGTTCTGATCAGTGACAGAGGCTTTGATGTCTGCATCAGTCAACTTTTTCTTGCTATATGCTTGAGTATTAGCCTGAGTGCTCTGTGCCAGTGCGCTGCTGTGGCTTTGAAATGGCTCTCTGCACTGAAGCCATCTTAACATCAGCCTGTTGACAGCGGCTGGCAATTCCTTCCAGAGTTCTGTATTCACTTTGGGCACCTGAGCTTGGGCAGTTGCGGGCGTTAGTTTTCTTCTAAGCCTTTCTTTAAATTTGTTTCAGAAAGCCCCTGTGCAAATTTTATTAAGATCTCAGCCATTGAGTCAGCACTTTGTCAGCTGTTTTCTCTTTATTGTCACAAGTCTTGTTCTATCTCCTTTAACAAGTCATCATCTTGACAATCAAGGAAATAGTATCCACAGCATCATCAAGATTTCTCATCTGACAATGACTCAGAGTCCCCATTGCTCAGAGTGGCATTAGCAGTTTTCTTAACCGGCTGTTCACCTTTCGTGCGCCTGTACTCGCCACGGTCGGACCAGGACCCGTTTCTTCTCCCTCCCTCGATGAAGAATCGCGCCGTCTCTTAGTGCCACGCGGTGCTGAGACGTGATCCGGTCTTTGTCCTAAGTTTGGCGGTCAACGCTTGTGAATAGCTCTTCCGTCTAGAATCTGTCATCCATTTGCTTGATGCGAGCATCATGCTCTCGACTTTATCTTCCTTATCTATAGGTGCGACCTCTTGCTCCTGTGCCCCTGAATGACTGGCCATGCTAGCTGGTTATATCTTGAGCATTGTACCGCACACAGCGGAAGGTACTGCCAAATCGCACACAGGCGAACGCAGGTTGTATATCGCACACAGGCGAACAGGATAATTGTATATCGCACACAGGGAATTAAGGTACAGCCGCACACAGGCGAAGTTATGAATATACTCCAAACTGTATGGTCATATGATGCATGCAACACAGGCGTGGGCTTCTCTCAGAGAAGTTATTATACCCAATTAATTCAATCCAAGTATACACGTACACCACTTTTTACGCTCCCAAGATCTACTCGTGAATGAAAAAAGGGGTTGCCACTCACCTTCAGTTCTTGTGTACTTTGCACACTGGTCTCATTCACTTGTACTTACGTTATCCTTCATTCATGATGGCTACCTACACATGCTCACACATCCGTTGCCTGCAAACGCCAGCGATCCAATTGCCTGCAACGCTGTGCGCGCCAATACTCAACGTAGCTTCCCTTCCGGGAGCAATAGGCGAGTGTAATTCACATACTCAAACACCTTACAATCCACAAAGGCAACATAAATTTTGGTGCCGAGCAATCAGTATTTTCCAACAGCACATACAATGTGAAAACATGGTCTACTGTACAGTAATCCGAACTGTAACCAGCATTTTTTTTCTCTTTCTGTCCATTTCTTAAATCGTCTATTCAAGATGTGCGTACAAAACACACTATTGTTTATTTCAGTTACAGTGTTATTTCTGAATTTTATCCAGACAATGTGGGAGTTTACATATGCATAAAACGAGATCATACACAGAGACTTTCACAAATACAGGAGACATACCCTTGCATAACGTACATAAAACCATTTAACACACTATCCGTGAATGTTATCACACACCAACATTCAACAGAGCATGAAACTTGTATACATAAAACACTTAAACACTATCCGTGCGCGCGTGTGCATGCGTGCGTGCGTGCATGTGTGTGTGTGTGTGTGTGTGTGTGTGTGTGTGTGTATGTGGGGTGTGTGTGTGGTGTGTGTGTGTGTGTGTGTGTGTGTGTGTGTGTGTGTGCACGCGTGCGTGCATGCATGTAACGTGACAATTGCCAGCCGCACCATCCTCTACAACCTCACTCCCTTTTCCCCTTCCTCCCTCTCCCTCACTCTCTTTCTTTGTCTTACAATCTGCAGTTAGAGGTAGCAGTGTATGTTTTACACTCTACCTCCCCCTCAACCCCCCCCCTCCCCTCCCCTCACACTCCTCTCAGAATCAATAATAACCAATAACAATCTCAGCTGGAATCCTCACATTACTATATCATGCAAAAGACTTTCCAGAAAGTCCACCAACTTGCCCAAATCGAACACTTTTTTGTCTTTCATTCACGTCAACTCTTTTTCGCAAGCTGTGATACAGTCTTCTGTCGATTATGCATCAACTGTATGGGATTCTGCAAGTACGGACACACTGAAGCCATTGTTATGCCTACACAAAAGAGCGCTCAAATTAATACTTCTAAAGGAAACTGGCCCTGAAAGCTCAGACTATAACAATCCTCATATTCTTCCATTAAGCCAGAGACTTCAAATACAACAAAGGGCTAATAATGCACAAGATTGTGACTGGGAAAGCTCCATCAACTTTAAAGTGCTGATTCTCTAAAATTTGTCGAGAAACTTTAAAAATGAAAACATGTGCCTGGGCGGGGCGACTATCCCCAACCCGGCGGGTCCCCGGGTGGTGAATAGGGGGTCGGCCCCAGATATGAGGGTTAGCTGCGATATAAGTCAGGCTTGCCTGGTCGAATAAGCAGTCCTGGACCAACTGGCGATGTTCCTACCAGGACGGGGCGGGGTAACGGGTGGCACTGTTACACCATACCAAATTCCCAATGTGTCCTGTGACGGGTTCATCATGCGAGTAAGAGGCGCATAAAAACCTCTAGCCCCGGGGAAGGAAAAGCTCGGAGAAACAAACCAGGGTAGGGGATGCTCTTTAGCCTTGGTTGGCAAGTCGCCTACGGGAGGGAAACTCGGACAAGAAAACCAACGCCGAAGACGGATGTACTGGGCCCTTGGCGCGTAACGGCAGTACAACGCGTCTACATCATGGATGGACAACCTCACTGATTTTCGATATGGTGCTCTACTAGAGGAGTCCCGCCGGGCTAGTAGAGTGCCGGGCCCTGTGCCTCAAAAGGGCCCACCCCATGCGACTGGTGGTCACCCGTCCGCGTGAGAGGAGCCAGGCATCGGAGGCGGAGGGAAAATGCTACTGGCCGAAAAACATCTGACCCTGGAGAAACCCTAGACCACTCAACATTCTCCAGTGGAATGCAGAGGGCGTCTACCACAAAAGATCCCACTTACTGAGAGAATGTACACAGAAAACATTGATGTGGCCTGTATCCAAGAGACACCTGCATCTCTCTTCAGAGAAAGGAGAGAGTGAGGAGAGAGAAGTTGGCTGAGATAGAGGAGAGAGAGAGGAGAGAGGGCTAAAGAGAAGATCGGTGAGAGAGAGCAGAGGAGGGTCTGCTGAGAGAGAGAGAGAGAGAGAGAGATGAGAGAGAGAGGAGAGGAGGGGAAGAGAGAGAGAGAGGAAAGAAGAGGAGAGAGGAAGAGAGAGGAGAGAGAGAGGAGAGAGAAGGCCCCGACACAACACACCACACACACACACACACACCACACACACACACACACACACACACACAACTACACACACATCACACACACACACACAACACAACACACACACACACACACACACACACTCACACACACATATGCTGGGGGTTTACTCAATTCTGTTGTTGTGAAGAGGACACATGCCGCAAGGAAGATCAGCAGGTGCATGTTGGTCTGAAATGGAAAAATTTTAACTGGTTTATTGATTTGTAAACACAAGCTATCAGCAATAGGTTTCTACAATCATATCAGTACATTTTTTTAAATGCACGGGTCAGCCTGATTGTGTTTGTCTACTTCTTTATACACAGGTCAATGCGTTCAATACAGTTGGATCTTCAGAGAAAATTTCCAATTTCGGATTCTCTTAAAAGCAGGTTTTGCAATCTGTTACGAACCTTTCTTTGTGTTATCCTCTTGCTCTGCCTCTTCTTGCTCTCTTCTGCTCTGCCGATTTCTCTGTCATGTATATTCGTCAGTGAGTGTATCAGTTTATACTTCTACCAGTTTGTCCAACATCTATTGGTCTGTCGGTCTGGTCTATTTCCTCTAGGGGAGTGGGGAGAACCAAGAGAGAGAGAGGAGGGTGGGAGGGAGAATTTGAATTGTACAGTCATTGCAAAAAGCCCTGTGATAAGGTGGACAGGGAAATTCCAACATATTAAAGAGAGGACAAACATAGATCAAATAAACAGGTAAATAACAAAAAATGATAGCATATTTGTATATAGTAGTCATACATACACATCCGAGGTAGAGATCGTATCTAAATTTTTTACAGACAGGTAAATAAACAATATATAATAAATAAATAACTGAATAAACAAATAAATAAAATGGCATATTTGTATAGCAGTAGTCCAGATAACACTAATAGTACATTCTGAATATGTACTTTAAGTCTGGAGAGCAAGAACAAAATGTTTAGGACAGTTCAACCGTCCAAAAATCTGTCGTACAACTTGATCTTCCTTTCCAAAATTCATGCCTTTGTGATTAATTTTGCAGCAGACTGAATGATAAGTACATCTTCTAGTGACACTTATCGGAGACACCTTCATCTTTAGTAATATCTACTTTAAAAAGCGAATATTTTCTTTCATATCTTCGAAGGCTTCACACTGAAATATGAAATGCTTTCCATCATCAACAGCGTGTCCACGTTTTGGACAAGGCTCGTCTATGGATGTCCTGAGATAAAAACTATAGTCACCAGCGTGTCCACGGTTTGGACAAGGCGCGTCTATGGATGTCCTGAGATAAAAACATATAGTCACCAGCGTGTCCACGTTTTGGACAAGGCGCGTCTATGGATGTCCTGGGATAAACATATCGTCACCAGCGTGTCCACGTTTTGGACAAGGCGCGTCTATGGATGTCCTGGATAAAACATTCTTACCTGCATTAAAGCCGAAGGTTTCAATCTGAACGTTGCGAAATGTGTTCCATGCCATTTGTTTTGTTTTTACCTTTATGTATTTCTCCCTCCGAAAAAAAAACAACTTGTATAACCATTTGTATTTTTTCCCCTTGCGATCCACGTTAGAATGCAAATTCTGTTTCTAACATGCGATCTGTCGATCCAAAAATTCTGATATATAACTCTGTTAATGCCATACACACTGGAAGAACACACAGTCTAAAATCCATTTTCTGATCAAAGCAATGTTTACACAATACCCCATTTGTTTTCTGTCATGCTCCACCTGCCCCATCGTCATGCTGTATCCATGTCTACAAAGCGTTAGTACGACGAAGCGTCAATATTACCATCATAGTATGCATTTTAACGTGTGTTTTTATAATACAGGGCATTATCCGACCTTGTCATATGAAACTTTTTGTTTGTTGAATGGAAACATACAAAACCATAGCAAATCAATATACTTTCTCCATTTACTAAGTATTCAAAAGACCCCTTACTTCAGCAGCATAGGTAAACACTGATTGTCAGTATTAAACTTTTTCCCGAAAGAGACCACATTAGACAATTTGACTTTGCAATGACTTAAGAATTTCCTGGACATTTTTTTTTCCAACGTGACTCATTGTAGGACATCTTTGTTTTACACCACGTGGGCAGTTGAAAAATTCTGTTTTTGTATTTGTATCTCTAACATATATTATAACCATAGTCTTTAAACATATCGCAAAGCGCCAATACAGCTTGCCATTTACACCACTTTTGTATAAATATGTTACAATTAGAAAATTAAAATAGACCTACGCTAGGAGGTTGCAGTTTAATTGAAATTATTACGAGCTATTGTGGTGGAAGGAGCAGTTTACGTTGAGTATTGGCGCGCACAGCGTTGCAGGCAATTTCAGAGCTGTATGGCCACTAGACTTACGCCTTTAGGGAGGGACAGTCAAATTGATTATTACTACAAACACGAATTGGAGGGGACGTAACTTCTCCTTCTCCACAATAGGCTCGAATTTATTTCAATTAAACTGCAAACCTCCTAGCGTAGGTCTCGTTTAATTTTCTTATTTACCCCCTCGCCTATTGCTCCCGGAAGGGAAGCTACGTTGAGACTTTAGAGAAAGTAAGGATAGTGGCCAATATATAACATCACAGGCCAGACATGTAATGCCAACACATTTATTCACAATGATCCTTCTTTCATTTTCATTTACTGTTCACATAGCCTCAAGTACCTTCTGGCTGAAACTGGCACTGTTCTGTCTCTATAGTATTTACAGGATGTCTTTTCATTTGTCCAGCCCGCTGCTTTCAATATTGTTTTCAATGAAACTCCGGCCTGGGCGGCTGCATTTGCAGCTTGCAGCCCTGGTGGAGTGTGTTGTGTACTGGTTAGTGTCAATGCCTGAGCGCGCTAGCATCTCTTTCACCCATCGCTCGAATGTCTGCTTACCCACTGGTGCATGAGGTTTGGTGTGACTGATAAATTAACTGCTGTTGGTGACTGTCTCTGAGATCCTTAGTTGTGTCAATATACTGCTTCAAGTGTTTCACTGGACACAGATTTTCATTTCTTTGCAAATGCCTAATTCTCTGCTGGTTCTGTATGTTTCCCTGGCTTTGTTGTTTTCAATACACATGAAAATTGTAACACATATTTACAATCAAACATCTTTACATCACTTGTTTTCAAAGAGTATAAAGCATGACCTCTTTGTCCTGTAACTAAAAGCTACAACATGCAAGTTTTCAAACTCAGTTCTTTCAAAGTCAACTGATTGATGGGAGATAAGCAATCTAAATAACTAAGTACAGTATTTACATCCCAAGTGTCCTTATATTTGGGTAAGGAAGGCCTATGTTCAAATGCTCCTTTTCACAAGTTTGCAAATAACTGGATGACTGCCCACTGAAAATCCATTCACTAATGGCAGATTAGGCAGACAAAGCGCTGCGCGCCGAGTTTATAGCACTGTGGCTTGCCCCTGCACTAAAAGTTCGGCAAGAAAGTTTGCTGCCTGCACAATGTCCGGCACATCATGTGGGATACTATTCTTTGCTGCGTACTGTTTCCCACTTGGCAATATAGGTGTTGTACACTGCGCGTGGTGTGGGGGCGCCAAAACTGCGATTAGCGCTGCTGCCTGGTTGGAACAGCCTTCCTCTGGTACCGCTCCCTGATACTTTGCATACTATCAGTTGAAGGCGGGGAAGAGGGGGTGGGTTCTCCCTTGCTGCATGGGGTGGGAGAGGATGGTGTCTCGTGTTGGTAGCAGTACTGGGTCTTGTGTCAGCAGCTGTGTCAGCAGAGGCCACCAGACTTGAGTTGGCCAGCGGGGCACACCACTACCCCCATCGCTCGCTCTCTCTTCACCTTCCCCCAACACTGCCGTAATCGTGCTAAAAGGGGGGAGGCATAAAATTGAAGGTTTCTCCAAGGGAGAGAAAATGCATCTACTGCATAGGCGCTTGGGTCAGGTCTGTAAGAAAGATAGCGCTGCGTTTGGTTGTTCAACCTTGAGGCAAAGAGATCAATGTCAGGATTCATATGCAATTGTATCAATGCTTTGTGAAGCTCTTCTCTGTTCAGCTTCCTTTCTGCATCCAGGTTTATTTCCTTGACTCCTCATCTGTGCTGTGTTTTCCTTACCTGGAATATAAGCAGCACTCAACCATACATGATTGTCAATGCACCAGTTCCATATCATCTGTGTCATCAAATTCATGATCGGATGACTTGTTCCATATGATTGATAATGCAACAGCAGTTGTGTTGTCTATCATGATACGGACTTGTCGCCCTAACTGATTTAGGAAACATTTTAAAGCAAAAAGCTGCCTTAGTTCCAGATAGTTGATGGGAAAATCTTTTTCTTCTGGCAGCCATTCTCCCCCAGATTTTGACTGTTCACATGCACAACCCCTCCGTTTTTGATGATCCGAGGTCAGGGTGACATCAGGCTCTGTTTGGTGACTAACATTATAAGCGTCTCAATGTTGTTGATCCACCAATTTAGTTCTCTTTTGGCAAGAGGCGACATGTCATGTGTCTGTCAAAATTCCCTGCATACAGCAACAGTGCTGTCTTTTTCTCTTTCTCCAGCTGTCTATAATGAAGTGGCCCATACATCACGCTGGAAAGGAAGCCACTATCTTTCCAATCACTCTCGCCACATCCCTGATACTCACTTTTATCTTTCTTGACAGCTGACAGGCAAATTGAAACCATGTCTGCTACTCTCTCAGGTGTTAAGTTACTGTCACTGACTCAGAGTCAATGATGACTCCCAGATACTGAATGCGACGAGTGGGTTCTAGTACTGATTTTGGGGGATGGATGATAAATCCAGAGACCTCAGAAGTTTCACTGTGTTAAATACGTTAGAGGCACATGACATTCTCGTCTCTGCAAAAAAAGTGAATCATCCAAAATACTGGGGGAAAGATGACCTTCCCCCTCTCAAGGTGGCAAACCCAGGTTTTAACAGCTTGGTGAATTTACGTGGTGCAAGTGCAGCCATTAGGCAGACAGTTAAACTCCCAAAGCTGGCCATCCACTCAAATCTGAGAAATCTTCTGTGTTCCTCTTTGACTGATACTGAGTAGTATGAATCCTTCAAGTCAATTGAAGCCATGAAGCAGTTTGGAGTCACTTGTTTTGAGCAGTATGCAAGGTTTCCATTTGAAGTGATAATAAACGATATCTTCGTTTAGTTTCTTTAAGTTCAGATTCATTCTATGAGTTCCATCTTTCTTCGGAAGAAAAAAACTGGTGACACAAACTGCTCTGCTTCAGCCTGACACTTTGAAATCACACCTTTTTGGCAAAGTTTCTGTATTTCTTTGTCAATAACTTTCTTTTCTGATGCATTTAACTCTGGCTGGAAAGTGTAATCCTGTCACCAGCCACCGTGGCGAAGTGGTTAGCGTCGCGGACTCCCGGTTGGGAGGTCGTGGGTTCGAATCCCATCAGAAGTCATGTGGGTTTTTCTGCCCCGACCGGCTCATACCCAGAGTTGAGTTTGCTGCGGACTCAGTTGGGAAGACTGGGACCACCACAGTCGAGTTTCATCCACTTAATGGATGCGTTTCTGAGGTGTTGCTCAAATTTCTTGACCAACACTGCAGGTGCCTGTATCTCTCGGGCCTGGTTGACGCCGGGATATATTATGAAGGAAGCGTAGAGTACAGCCCTGTCATGTAGTCTCAGACGAAATGGAAATCCGTTGCATCA
Source organism: Conus ventricosus (assembly GCA_018398815.1). Taxonomy (NCBI): domain Eukaryota; kingdom Metazoa; phylum Mollusca; class Gastropoda; order Neogastropoda; family Conidae; genus Conus; species Conus ventricosus. Next base: position 18,900 of record JAFLJL010003793.1, read on the forward strand.
TCTTAATCATCCTCATTCTCATTGATCAGCATTATAAAAATGTCTCAAATTCTGTGGCCATTCATGCGCTGCTCTCATGGTGACCTCAATTTCGATGTCTCTCCACATCTGTGGCTTTGGTTTGGCCCCGTTGGGGTCACCGGTATCGGCGAGTCCATGGGGTCTGTCGGTGGACAGACGTGGTGGCGCTCCGGAGGGAGAGCTCACTCACGCCGGCTCCGGGGACTAAGCAATTATTGTTGTCAGTAGGGGGCTTAGTAGGGGGTGTCCTGCATATGTTAGATCAGAACAGGCGCCACTGAACACCGCCGAAGTGACTCGGCAGCAGTGCAGTGTCTCCTCCGGTGGGTTGCCTCTTAACGACTTGACATTGACTGCTCCCTGTGGATTCCCGGTGCGGGGGGCTGTGGCGGGGCCGACCAGGCTGTGGATTGTGGACGGGATGTAGGAATGTGCGGCGGGGGTTGCACTGCCTCTGAGGTGGCGCAGAGGTTGGGACAGCAAAAAAAAAAAAAAAAAAAGTGTAATCCTGTCTGATTTGGCCATATCACAATCAAATTGAGGCTCACGCCATTGTACTGTTTCTAAATTTCAGGGTCTTTGTCAATTTTTTCCATCTATCAACTATTGTGTAGGCCTGCCATCTTGAAAAGTAAGCCTCTGTCTCATTTATCAGCAGATGAGGAGGTATAGTGTGTCTCACCTGGCCATCCAAGAGTGACACAGACTCTAGGCTTTCTTTGGTAGAACTGTCTTGCGTTTCTGTTCCCCTGGAACTTCTTTTTGTGGCCGTTAGAGTTGCTGTCTCTGGCCTAAAAAAGGACGTTTTCTTTGTTGTTGGCTTTCTGCCTTCGTCTGTTTACGTTGTCTGTTGTCATAATGGGGCTGATAACGACTTGGGCCTGCTACCACGTGACAGTTGTCCAGCTCTTTGATCTCCTTGATGGAAGCAGTCAGATTGTCTCCAAAGTGCTGACCGGTAATGGGAACACTCTCACTGCACAATCCTGTCAGCTGTCTGGGGAGATGGGGGCGCAGGACCTGTCTGCGTTTTACTGACAGCTCGTGACATGCATGACCCAACAAGGCCAGGCATCAGCGTTCTGATCAGTGACAGAGGCTTTGATGTCTGCATCAGTCAACTTTTTCTTGCTATATGCTTTGAGTATAGCCTGAGTGCTCTTTTGCCAGTGCTGGCTGTGGCTTTGACAATGGCTCTCTGCACTGAAGCCATCTTAACATCAGCCTGTTTGACAGCGGCTGGCAAATCCTTCCAGATTTCTGTATTCACTTTGGGCACCTGAAGCTTGGGGCAGTTGCCTGGGCGTTAGTTTTTCTCGCCTTTCTTTAAATTTGTTTCAGAAAGCCCCTGTGCAAATCTTTATTAATGATCTCAGCCATTGAGTCAGCCACTTTGTCAGCGGTTTTCTCTTTATTGTCAAGTCTTGTTCTATCTCCTTTAACAAGTCATCATCTTGACAATCAAGGGAAATAGTATCCACAGCATCATCATAGATTTCTCATCTGACATGACTCAGAGTCCTCATTGCTCAGAGTGGCATTAGCAGTTTTCTTAACCGGCTGTTCACCTTTCGTGCGCTGTACTCGCCACGGTTCGGACCATGACCCAGTTTCTTCTCCCTCCTCATCGAGAGAGAATCGCGCCGTCTCTTAGTGCCACGCGGTGCCTGAGACGTGATCCGGTCTTTGTCCGAAGTTTTGGCGGTCAACAGCTTGTAAATAGCCTCTTCCAGTCTAGAAAATCTGTCATCCATTTGACTGATGCGAGCATCAAGCCTCTCGACTTTATCTTCCTTATCTTTAGGTGCGACCTCTTGCTCCTGTGCCCCTGAATGACTGGCCATGCTTAGCTAGGGTTATATCTTGAGCATGTACCGCACACAGGCGGAATGGTACTGCCAAATCGCACACAGGCGAACAGGAGAGTTGTATATCGCACACAGGCGAACAGGATAATTGTATATCGCACACAGGCGAATTAAGGTACAGCCGCACACAGGCGAAGTTATGAACTTTACTCCAAACTGTATGGTCATATGATGCATGCAACACAGGCGTGGGCTTCTCTCAGAGAAGTTATTATACCCAATTAATTCAATCCAAGTATACACGTACACCACTTTTTACGCTCCCAAGATCTACTCGTGAATGAAAAAAGGGGTTGCCACTCACCTTCAAGTTCTTGTGTACTTTGCACACTGGTCTCATTCACTTGTACTTACGTTATCCTTCATTCATGATGGCTACCAAACAATGCTCACACATCCGTTGCCTGCAAAACGCCAGCGTCCAATTGCCTGCAACGCTGTGCGCGCCAATACTCAACGTTGCTTCCCTTCCGGGAGCAATAGGCGAGTGTTATTCACATACTCAAACACCTTACAATCCATAAGGCAACATAAATTTTGGTGCCGAGCATTTAGTATTTTCCAACAGCACATACAATGTGAAATACATTGGTCTACTGTACAGTAATCCGAACTGTAACCAGCATTTTTTTTTTTTCTTTCTGTCCATTTCTTAAATCGTCTATTCAAGATGTGCGTACAAAACACACTATTGTTTATTTCAGTTACAGTGTTATTTCTGAATTTTATCCAGACAATGTGGGAGTTTACATATGCATAAAACGAGATTTATACACAGAGGACTTTCACAATACAGGAGACATACCCTTGCATAACGTACATAAAACCATTTAAACACTATCCGTGAATGTTATCACACACCAACATTCAACAGAGCATGAAACTTGTATACATAAAACACTTAAAACACTATCCGTGCGCGCGCGTGCTGCGTGGTGCGTGCATGTGTGTGTGTGTGTGTGTGTGTGTGTGTGTGTGTATGTGTTGTGTGTGTGTGGGGTGTGTGTGTGTGTGTGTGTGTGTGTGTGTGGTTTTGTGTGTGTGTGCACGCGTGCGTGCATGCATGTAACGTGACAATTGCCAGCCGCACCATCCTCTACAACCTCACTCCCTTTTCCCTTCTCCCTCTCCCTCACTCTCTTTCTTTGTCTTACAATCTGCAGTTAGAGGTAGCAGTGTATGTTTACACTCTACCTCCCCCTCAACCCCCCCCCCTCCCCTCCCTCACACTCCTCTCAGATTCAATAATAATCCAATAACAATCTCAGCTGGAATCCTCACATTACTATATCATGCAAAAGACTTTCCAGAAAGTCCACCAACTTGCCCAATCGAACACTTTTTTGTCTTTCATTCACGTCAACTCTTTTTCGCAAGCTGTGTACAGTCTTCTGTCGATTATGCATCAACTGTATGGGATTCTGCAAGTACGGAACACTGAGCCATTGTTATGCCTACACAAAAGAGCGCTCAAATTAATATTCTAAAGGAAATGGCCCTGAAAGCTCAGACTATTAACATCCTCATATTCTTCCATTAAGCCAGAGATTCAAATACAACAAAGGGCTTAATAATGCACAAGATTGTGACTGGAAAGCTCCATCAACTTTAAAGTGCTGATTCTCTAAAATTTGTCGAGAACTTTAAAATGAAAAACATGTGCCTGGCGGGGCGGACTATCCCAACCCGGCAGGTCCCCGGGTGGTGAATAGGGGGTCGGCCCCAGATATGAGGGTTAGCTGCGATTATAAGTCAGGCTTGCCTGGTTCGAATAAGCAGTCCTGGACCAACTGGCGATGTTCTACCAGGACGGGGCGGGGTAAAGGGTGGCACTGTTACACCATACCAAATTCCAATGTGTCCTGTGACGGGTTCATCATGCGAGTTTGAGGCGCATAAAACCTCTAGCCCGGGGAAGGAAAAGCTCGGAGAAAACAAACCAGGGTAGGGGATGTCTTTAGCCTTGGTTGGCAAGTCGCCTACGGGAGGGAAACTCGGACAAGAAAAACCAACGCCGAAGACGGATGTACTGGGCCCTTGGCGCGTAACGGCAGTACAACGCGTCTACATCATGGATGGACAACCTCAATGATTTTCGATATGGTGCTCTACTAGAGGAGTTCCCGCGGGCTAGTAGAGTGACCGGGCCCTGTGCCTCAAAAGGGCCCACCCCCTGCGACTGGTGGTCACCCCCTCCCGGTGAGAGGAGCAGGCATCGGAGGCGGAGGGAAAATGCTACTGGCCGAAAAACATCTGACCCTGGAGAAACCCTAGACCACTAACATTCTCCAGTGGAATGCAGAGGGCGTCTACCACAAAAAGATCCCACTTACTGAGAGAATGTACACAGAAAACATTGATGTGGCCTGTATCCAAGAGAACACCTGAAACCCAATCACAAGTTTAGAGTCAGAGGTTGCCAAACCTTCAAGATGTACAGAGAAGGAAGATCGAAAGGAGGAGTGCAGATAACTCGTCAAGAACAGTATTCCAGCCCCAGAATTTACAGTGGGGCACAAATCAGGAGCTGAAATCCACGGAATCAAGATTACAGTGGACAAGACTGTCATCACCATCTTCAATGTGTACTGCCCACAAGACAAGAGCTGTCTCTACAGAAAATGGACATACCATCAGAGAACTGCATAGTAGTAGGTGACTTTAACAGCCACTCAACATGTTGGGGTTACAGTGGGAATGACCGAAGAGGAGACGAAGTGGAGGACTGGCAGATAGAGAGCAACCTGCTCCTGCTTTAAACGATCCAGAAGACCCGCAACCTTCTTCTCTCGCCGATGGCTCACCACGACCACCCCAGATCTTGCCTTTGCCACTGGACGACCTTGCCCAAAAAACCAGCAGGAAGGTACAGAACCAGTTGGCAGGCAGCGACCACAGACCAGTATACTGGCCATCAATTTGCAGTACACATCAAGCAATGCCAAGTCCTTTCCCAGATGGAACTACAAGAAGGCGGATTGGGAGATGTTCGCGGGCCTCTCTGACGAGTACTGTAAGACCATCAAAGTGGACGATTACAACATCAACAGAGCCACAAAAAAAATTCAACCAAGCCATCCTGAAGCAGCTCAGAAGCAATTCCACGTGGCGCTCGAAAGAACTGCAGGCCATATTGGACAGAAGAGCTGCAGGAGCTTGAAGATGAACTGACAAGGATAGAGAGGAGGTGGAAAACAACCCATCACAAGAAAGATCTCTCTCAAAGCCTGCACTGCCAATACAGAAGGCCTACATCCAAGCTGCAAGAACAAGCTGGATGGAGAAAACAGAAAAGTTAAACCTTGAAGAGATGGCACAAATTTTGGAAACTGACCAAACCATGAATAATGAAGAGACAAGGTCTGTGCTGTCACGTTCCAAAACGATCAGGAGATTGTGACAGGGAGAGAGGCAGCGAACTGCTTCATAGACAGCTATGAGCAGACCAGCAACATCTCTGTGACAGAGGACAGAAGACAACAAGTCATGTTTAAATAAAGAATCATCAGGATGACCAAGACCAACTGATTACATGGACAGGCCTTTCAAACTGAAAGAATTAGAAGAAGCCGCAAAATCTTTACAGGACAAAAAATCCCAGGTCCTGACAAAGTCCCCAACGAGTGCTCAAACACCTCGGCACCAAAGCAAAGACCCCAAAATCCTTGCTCTCTTCAAAACAGCTGGGAAGACGGGCATGTTCCACAAGCTGGCGAGAAGCTGATTGGTGCCCATACATAAGAAGGGCAAAGACAGAGTTAGGGCTGACAGCTATCGCCCCATCAGCCTATCAGCTGCGTGGGCAAGCTCCTAGAGCGTATGATCAATTCGCGGCTAGTTTGGCACCTGGAAAAGAACAACATCATCACTCCAAAAGCAGGCAGGCTTCCGCCAACATCATTCCATGAGGATCAAGTGACCTACATAGCCCAGAAGATCGAGGATGGCTTCCAGGACAAACAGCATACTCTGGCGGTGTGGATAGACATGGAAAAGGCGTACGACAAAGTCTGGAAGGTGGCTTCCGGAGAAACTCCAGAAAAGTTGGTATGACTGGCTGTATGTACCAATGGATCTCGCAGTACTGAAAATAGGAAGGCCCGAGTCCATGTCAACGGAGCATACAGTCGGAAGAAGACACTGAGAGAAGGAGTCCCCCAAGGAGGTGTCCTCAGCCCTACCCTATTCCTTGTCTTTGTCAACGACATCGTCAGAGATGTGCCACGCAAAGTCCAAGGAGCCATCTTGCAGACGTTCTTGTCCTATTTGGTGCTCGGAAGAGCACCTCACAACTGCCAAACTACAGGCTACAGCAGCCGTGAATGTTCTTGAAAGCTGGGACGAAACAGTGGCTGGTAACAATTAATGCCAAGAAGACCACTTACACTGTTTTCAGCCTCTCACCCAAAGAACAGAAGGCCAACCTGAGCATCAATAGACAAACTCTGCTTGCTGAAAATAACCCCACGTACCTGGGGAGTCACCTTTGACAAACGCATGGGCGTGGAAGAAGCAAGCAGAGAAAACAGAATTAAGAGCAAAAGTACGCCTTGCCCCCATGAAGAAGCTGGCAGGAACAACATGGGGCGCAGGGCAACACAACACTCAGAAGACTGTACACTGGTAGAGTCAGGCCAGTGCTGGAGTATGGCATGACTGCATGGGGCACTACAGCCAATCCAATTTTGAACGGATCAGCAAGATTCAGAATCAAGCTGCCTGTATCATCACAGGAGCCATGAAGTCTACACCAATCCAGGAGCTTGAAACCATCACAGAGCTCCAGCCCCTTGAGGACCGCAGAGACGCCAAACTCTGACCAAGCTGCAAGTTCAAGAGGCTGAAGGCCACCCATGAAAGACAGACTGTCCCAGCCCAAAAAGGACGGCTGAAGAGAGGGAGCTTCGTACACCAGGCAGGATCCTAGAACGGAAACATCAAGATATCCTTGACCATGACCCCAAAGTGATACCCCGGTGTCTTGCCGTCCCTCCCTGGAGCGAAGGAATCCTCCCCTCATCCAGTGCAGCATCTGATGTTGGCCCAAAAGATTCCCAAAACGGCCCTGAAAGAAAGTCCCTCACCCCTTTAAACCTCCATACCCCGTTCCCAAAGGTCCTGGACTCATGTCTACACCGACGGCTCTGCAGCAGATGCCATTCGAAATGGAGGGGCAGGAGTCTATGTCCAATATCAGGAGGCAGAGAAAAAAGATCTGCCTCGCTACGGCCTGTACTCCCCAAATTACAGAGCTGAACCAGAAGCCTGAAAACAGCAGCAGCCCACATCGAGGTCAGCCCCTACGCCAGCCACATGTTGTCTTCCTGACCGACGCCCTGTCCATCTTGCAGGCCCTTCAGTCCAATAGAGACCCAGAGCTCAACGATCTGTCCTCATCTCTCGCCTCCCTCTGCACAAGTCACACAGTCACCCTGCAGTGGATTCCCTCCCACTGCAACGTGCTCGGCATGAGACTGCTGACTCCTTGGCAAAGGAGGGCACTACAAAGGAGCAGATGGACAGATCTACCAGCTACACCGAATCCAGGACCATCATCAAGGCCAAGCTGCAGGGAACAAGTGGAAGCAGCAGCATCCACGCCACAACAGAGCAGACCGTACTACCCGCTGACTCGACGAGAGCAGGTAGTCATCTTCAGGCTCAGGACAGGGCACAACGCCTGAAACACCACCTATTTTCTAAACTCCGCATCGGCAACACAGAGCAGTGCCCCTGCAGAACAGGTAGCCAGACAACAGAACATCTGCTACAGTCCTGCCCGCTCCACCAAGCGCTTCGAGAGAAAAACCTGGCCCGACCAATACCAGTGGCCGGAAGCTCTACGGGGGACTGGAGGACCTGCGACGTACTGCCACCTTTGTCGAGGAGACGGGGGAATCCATCTAAAAACATGATGAATGAGACAACAACAAAACATGTGCCACGCCCCAAACTGACCTACTGAAATCAAGCTTAACATACTCAGGCTCCACTTTGTGGAACACCCTACCAGAGTCCATCAGACGAATTCATTGAACAACAACTTTCAAAACAGTTACCTGATCAATTTGCTGTTAACGTATAAACCATTGATACCAATAATTAATCTCAAAATCATAAACCTTCAAAATTTTTATGCACTTAACCGTTCTCACGTACCCATGTACACTTGCACGTATTACGATCTTGTTTTAAATCCATTTTCTACTCTCTCTCTCTCTCTCTCTCTCTCTCTCTCTTCTCTCTCTCTCTCTCTTCAGGGAACTGAGGAAATCTCCGGGAGCAGTTAGCAGTTTGCAGCAGCAAAACCTGGACCTGACGAAGAAGATGAGGACTTGGAAAACAAAACTGATCATCTCGAGGGGATGATCCAAGAGAAACAATTGATCTTTAATGGCTACCTTGGGCGAAAGTGAGACCCCTGCAGATTGCGTAAAATGTGTTGAAAACCTTGTTAAAATAAACTGGATATGTCGCAGGACATCGAATTTGATAGGGTTCATCAACTAAACACAGGCGGGACTTCCTGTGATCGCAAGACATGTTCTACAAACAAAAGATGGAGATCCTGAAGTCAAAGCGCAGACTACAAGGCAGCAACGTTTTCATAGGTGAGGCTTCTCCCCTACAGTGTGTGATGTGGGAAAAAGTTGACCCCCATCTTAAGAAATCTAGGAGTGACGCGTGACGATGATCTTCAATACCTCCTCGTCGACGGCAAGCGTTACATGTAGGGGCTGACCACAGATGGTTGAAGTGTGGTAGGAACCTGGCCAGTCCTTCAATGTAAATAGTAATGTGTCCGCACTAGGCAAAGGAACCCATACAGACTGGTTGAAGTGAGGTAGGAACTTAGCCAGTCCTTCCAATGTAAATAGTAATGTGTCCGCACTAGGGAAAGGAACCCATACAGACTGGTTGAAGTGAGGTAGGAACTTAGCAGTCCTTCAATGTAAATAGTATGTGTCCGCACTAGGGAAAGGAACCATACAGACTGGTTGAAGTGAGGTAGGAACCTGGCCAGTCCTTCAATGTAAATAGTAATGTGTCCGCACTAGGGAAGGAAACCCATACAGAATTGACACAGCTGTGTACCCCCTGTGTTCAAGCCTCGTCAGCACGTGAAACTGGAAATAGATTTTTTTTTTTCGATCTGATGAGAAACTCGGTCATCCCAGTTTTAGTTAAATATAATGTGAACTACCACAATCGTTGGCGTGTTTTCTGGAAAGGTCCATTCTACTGGAAAAATTTCGATTCGTATCACGTTGACATTTACATTAAACTGAAATCTTTTTCACTTCTTCATTGGAATATGGGTGGATTACTTTCGAAAATGAATAATAACGGTTTTTATTTTCATACGTTTGTAGTTTTGATTTTGTATGTTTTGTTGAAACATTTGTTTATGTTTTTCAATCGCCTACGTTTGCTGGATACACTGTTGTACTGTAAACCACTTTATTGAAGTTCATGGCACGTGCAAGGTGTTCGGTGGACTGGTGTGTGGTGAAAAATGACATCTGTCCCTGTGTTACAGCAGTGGATGTTAAATTGATCTGTTCATGGCTTTATTATTGATTTTAAAACCTTACTTGGCACAATGAAACATGTCGTGTATGTGTGCGATATAATTCCCCCGAGGGCTCTTCATTCTGCTTCATTTTGATAAGGAAATTGGAGTGTATTTGCCTGAAGAATTGTTGTGTGAATGCTTCCTTTTATTTAAAGACGATACGTATGTGATTGTCGGCGGTAACTTAAATAGTAGAGTTTCATAACTTTTCTTGTGATATTGAGAAGACATACCTCTATATGACGATCAGCATAAAAGAGGACCAATTCATGTTCGAAACATCAAGATACTGTACTAAATAATAAGGGAAAATACCCTCAACCTGCGTACTGCTCCAAAAACTGCATTTTAAACGTGTGTGCAAGGGCGACCTTCAAGGTCGCTACACAAACATATGTGATGATGGTTGCAGCGTTGACGATTATTATTTTTTTCATTATGTCCTTTGACTTGTTTTTGATTATTTCTGATAGGTGTGAGATGTGATCATAAGAGAAATCGAGTCTGATTTATATGCCTGTTGAACTGAATCTCACTTTCTCGTGTCATAACCAGAACCCTGCACAAGTAAACAGCAGGCGCTGTACGATTGAACAATTTGTCTGGTATGACAAATCACATTGATTTGTTTAAAAATGCGTTCCAATGAAACTATAGAGCGTATGCAAGGGGCAATTCGTCTGGTTGATATTAATGAGGCATTAGACTTTTTCATTGTTGTGTCAGAGAGGCGACAGACAGTATGAAAAGCAGTTCACTCTCGGCATACATGATCAAGATGAGGACTGGTATGATACCGAATACCTGGTTAACAAAAGAAATGTTTCGATAGTTCACCTGTAGAAATTTCCCCCCCAGTGTTCTTTGTCCACACCTTCTCACGTGAGTCCTACTGTAAGGCCAGGAGGGAATTTAAACATCTTTATAGAGAAAGGAAAATTTCAGTTACTAATGTTGCCCTGATTGGAGGTAAGTTCTTCAGTCTGTTTATAGCCTAATTGATTTTGGGATCGTATTCACAATTTCTCTTGAAAATGAAAACAACCTGTGAAGGATGTTAATGGGGAAAGCGGGGGGGGGGGGGGGGGGGGGTGGGGGGAGGGTTGGCATGGGGAGGCAAGCAGAAGTGTCTTGTTTATGTAGGGGCTTCTTTTCACCAATATATATTTTTTTTTTTAAAACTGTAGGTGTATCGAGCGGGTGGGGGATAGGGGCTATTGGGGGGAGGAGATTGGGCGAGTAATCAAAAAGGGGCGTGAAAAGGAAGGGAGAAGTGAAGGCTACTTTAAGATCGTTTTACAGTTTAGTTATATCTTTATTAAACAACTTCTAAGATAATACATTGTTTACTGTTTGAAACAGGCAGCATAAAAAGGCGGAACTACAATGTACGGATCCTAAATGCTGGCTATGCATAAATGGGTTATTACACAAAAATGGGGAATAACGCGGTTGGTGTGCGGGAGGGAGGGGGGGGGGAGGGAGATAGTTATGGTGGGTGGTATAGGGAATGGTTGTTTGTTTTAGAGGCATTTCATCAGAATATGCATCCGGCCGGTAAAAAACAAATAATAACTATGTAAATGTGTGTGTGTGTGGTGTGTGTGTGTGGGTAGTTGATGTGTGTCGTGTGTGTGTGGGGTGTGCTGTGTGTGTCTGTGTGTGTGTGTGTGTGTGTGTGTGTGTTGTGGGTTGCTGGTGTGTGTGATGTGTGTGTGTGTGCGTGCAGCGCGCGCGTTTGTGTGTGCGCACGTTAGCTGCGCGGTGTGTGTGTGTCCTGTGTGCGTGTGCGTTGTGCGCACGTGTGCAAGCGCATGCGCGCGCGTGTGAGTGTGTGTGTGTGTATGTGTGTGGTCTTGCGTTTGTAGGTGTGCGGCTCGTGCGCGCCTGATTCGAGAGTGACTGTTACGTGACGCTCTGTGAGTGCGCAAGCTCGGCGTTCCACGCGTCCTCGCGAGTTATGCATGTACATTAGGCAGTTGGGAGGCCGGTGGGGTGGGGATTGTAGGGCGAGGATAAACGTAAGTTGGGTTAAAGGATTTGGTATTGTGAAGGCCACTTTTTGATGCTTTTTCTGGTTAAATCATCTTATGTTGTAAGACGTTGCTCTTATGGAAAATTATAATCTCCATGCTTGCGATCGCTAGAGTGCCCCAAGGTGGAAAGATATGGTGGATAGATGGGTATAAAGTTATTTCATTCAGGTGGATAGAAGGTGTAGGTATCATCTTTAAACGCCCCCCTACCCTTCACTACTGCAACTCTCCAATCCTAGCACAGACACCCACTACACACGAGCTTCACCCACTCACTACTGCCCTCTGTAATGTACCATTGTCCGACTAATAACAGGATTAGTAAATTGACCTTCCAGGGGGGCTTATCACATCGAAAATTTTTTATACTCAAATTCCTCCTGGCGTTGTTATGTCAGTTCAGGTTTCAGCAATTTATAAAAAAATTGTTACCTATGTTACAAATCCTCTTTTTCTGTTCATGACAGTGTAATTTGTCTTTCTCCTTTTATTGATTCTTCTGGGATCAATTATAAATAAAATAATGAATAGCTTGGGTCATCAGGGTGACTTGTTATACCACATGGTTACAGCCAAACACATATTGTTTACTTTTTTTTTTATTTAGGTATTTCTTGTGGTGCCTCCAAGTGGGCTTTAATGTTATGTTTGTGTGTATCCAACGTAACCACATATTGTGAAGTTCTCACTTTTAAACATAGACAACGTTCTGGGTTGTTCACAGCTTCAAGTGCTGCCATAATTTTCCATTTCTGCCATCCCATGGGGAACACTAGATTTTTTGTTTCCATGGAATGGCGGACTTGTGTAACATTTTTTGTTAAACAGATATAAACTGGATTGTTTGATGGGCACCATTATGATGGAGACGTTTTGGAAGGGTGGGCTTGAAATTTGGCCTGATTTTGTCTTTTTCCAGTCAGCGGATACTTATTACATTTTAGGGGGGGGGGGGGGGAGAGGAGGAGTTTTCCTTATTCACATCATTTGATATATAAAGAGGTAGGTTGTTTGTTAATATGGACAGATTTTGAGGGAAACTCGGTGGGATCATAACGTTGTCACCCATTTGCAATTTGTTGTTGTTTTTTTTTCTCCTGGGGCTTTTGGAGAAGTTCCAATTCTGGTTATTGGAGGCACCTGCTAGTAATCTAGCTTTAGCTTTCTTATGTGGCCATCTCAGAGCGAGGGGCAAGATATTGTGCAATATTCCCTATTCTTTCTGCAGTCATGATCATCACTTACAGATCTTGCGTAGTTCTTGTACCATTTCATTGGATATTAAACTTTTAAAATCTGCCGGACGGGGCATCTTTTTGTGGATGCTAGGAATGGTTATGCTTATATAGCTACGTCTGTGGTAATGTTGCACATCTTTCAGCTGGCGCGATACACCTAAGTAATTTGAAGACTTGTCCGTGGCTTACCGTCCATTTTTTGTGGGGGAGGAATGTGAAGAGACTGCAAACAGTTTATTAAAGGTGCCACGTCCTTGTCCTTTCTAGAGGATAGTAAATACTTCATCAGTTTAATCCTGATACATGCAAGGAAACACTGTGATATTCCCTCAAAATCAACTGGCATGTGTTACGGAGGCGCAAAATTCGCACTCGATTCCGAGATCAAAATCGAAACCAAGCCACAACTGAAAGCAAACAATTGGATTGAACCTGGGTCTCTGCCTGGCAGTAAAAACCCCCCCCCCCCCCCCCCCCCCAACTGTCTTCACTGCCACAGCCAACATCGGAATGAACCGGTCTTTGCCTGGCGTGTCTACACTGCACACGCTTTCATCGGAAAGTGTGAAAATGTCTCTGCCTGGCAATGTCTACACCTCATGATAAGCATTGGAATGAAACGGTCTCCCTGCCCTGGGCTGTGTCTTTACACTGCACAGCAAACATCTGAATGAACTGTCTATGCCATGGCGTGTCTACACTGCACAGCAACATCGGAATGACACGGTCTCTGCACCTGGAGGGGCTGCACTGCACAGCAAAATCGGAATGACCGGTCTCTGCCTGGCAGTGTCTGCACTGACACAGTAAAATTTCCGGATATGAACTGTCTCTGCGGGCTGTGTCTACACTGCTCAGCAAATACTTTCGGATTGAACGGTCTCCTGGCAGTGTCTACACTGACTGCTAACTTCGGAATGATCAGTCTCTGCCTTGTCAGTGTCTACATGTCAGCAAACATTGGATATGATCGGTCTGCCTGCCTGGCAGTGTCGACACACACAGCTAACATCGGTATGTAAGTCTCTGCCTGGCAGTGTGGCTTCACCGCAAGCAACATTGGAATGAACGGTCTGCCTGCCTGGCAGTGTTACAACCACACTGCTAACATTGGTAATGAACGGTTCTCCATGCCTGGCAGGTCTACAATGACCACAGCAAGCTTGGGATATTGAACGGTCTCCCTGCCGGCAGTGTCTACTCCACTCAGCAATCATTGGAATGAACAGTCTCTGCCTGGCAGTGTCTACACTGCCAGCGAAACATTGGATATGAACGGTTCCCTGACTGGGCTTGTGTCTACACCTCACAGTAAAACTTGGATATGAACGGTCTCCCTGCCTGGCAGTGTCTTACCACACAGCAAAATTGGGTATGGACGGTCTCCCTGACTGGCCGTGTTATCTCTGACACAGCAAACTTGGTATGAAACGGGCTCCCTGCTGAGCACTGTCTACACTGGCACAGCAATCTTGGAATGAAACTGGCATCTGCCTGCAGTGTTTACACTTGACCCTCAGCTAACACTGAATTGAACGGTCTCCCTGCCTGGCAGTGTCTACACTGCACAGACTAACACTTGTCTGACGGTTATCCCTGCCTGGCAGTGTCTACTCTGACTCAGCAATCACGCGGGAATGAACGGTTCTGCTGGCTGTGTATTCACACACAGCAAGCTTGGAATGAAACAGCTCTCTCTGCCTGGCTGTGTCTGCAATCACAGCAAACATTTGGAATGAACGGTTCTGCATGCCTGGCAGTGTCGACATGCACAGCAAACACTGATTATGAACAGTCTCGTGCCTTTGTCAGTGTCTGCAATGCACAAGCAATCATTGGAATGAACGGGTCTGTGCTGGCACGTCTGTCTACACTGCACAGCATAACATGGAATGTACGGTCTGCTGGCAGTGTCTACATGCACAGCAAACACTGGAATGAACAGTCTCTCTGCCTGGCATGTGTCTGCACTGCACAGCAAGCATTGGACTGAACGGTCTGCCTGCTGCAGTGTCTACATGGACAGCAAACATTGGCCATGTATATCCCCATGAACGGTCTCTGCCTGGCTGTGTCTTCATCTTGCACAGCAAACATTGGGCTACATGAACGGTCTCTTGCTGGCAGTGTCTACATGCCACTGCAAACTTGGATGTCATGTACAGGTCTTGCCTGGCAGTGTCTCACTGCACAGCAAACATTGGCTCATTCGAACGGTTCTGCCTGGCAGTGGCTTCCTCTGCACAGCAAACTTTGCATTCATGATCGGGTCTCTGCCTGGCAGGTCTACCTGCACAGCAAACATTGGCATTCTAATTTTGAACGGTCATCTGCCTGGCGAGTGTATACACTGCACAGCAAACTTTGGCATTCATGAACCGGTCTCTGCCTGGCAGTGGTATTAACTGCACTGCAAACATTGGGAATGAACGGTCTCTGCCTGGCTGTGTCTACATGCACAGCAAAACATTGCCAATGAAACGGTCTCTGCCTGGCAGTGTTTTACACCTGCACCGCAAAAACAATGGAATGTACGGCCTACCTGCCTGGCAGTGTCTACACTGCACAGCAAACATTGGAATGAACGGTCTCTGCCTGGCAGTGTCTGACACCTGCACAGCAAACATTGGAATGATACGGTCTGCTGGCTGTGTCTATTCACTGCTCTGGCAAACCACTGGAATGAACGGTCTCTGCCTGGCAGGGTCTACACGGCACAGCAACCACATTGGAAATGAACGGTCTGCCTGGCAGTGTCTTCACTGCACAGACAAACTTTGGCATTCTTGAACGGTCTCTGCCTGGCAGTGTATACACTGAACACACCCAACAGTGGCATTCATGAACGGCTCTCTGATGGCAGTGTCTACACTGCCAACTGCAAACATTGGGCTTCATGATCCGGTCTATGCCTGGCTGTGTCTACACTGCACCGTAAACATTGGCAGTCATGAACGGTCTCTGCCTGGGCTGATATTCTTGGACAAACGCTTACTGTTGTCCTCCCGGTTAGTTTTTCCTCCGGCGGTACGGAACCAGGGTTGTTTAAAACTGGACCCGTGGTTAGATATGCTGTGCCATTCATGAGCCGCCGGTCTGCCGGCAGGTTAGTTACCCGGGCCGACTATTTTTTGACTGGTCAGGGGGATTCCACGTAATCTCGCCTCTCAGCGCATGCGTATGGTACCTATTACTGCATTTCCGAAGGGGTAAAAAAAACCCCAAAAAAAAAAAAAACAAAAAAAAACAAACGATGTCGAATGGACTGAGAGTAAGTCAGTGAAAATGGACAAAATCTAAAGAGAGACCATCGGATTAACGGCAGGCCGTATGAAAACGGGCAGTAGGCAGTGCCTTAAAACCCTCAGACGTGCTGATCGACATGATTGTTGGTGGTGACGTGACCTGATCCAAAGGTATCAGGAGGTGAGTCATACATGATGTGGAATAACTTCGGTAAAGCCTTGCAGGTATAAGATGTGTGTATCACTGTATTACATGTGGCATGTTACTGTGTGTGTTGCCACTGTGTGCGAGGGGGAGAAAGAGCGTGTGTTGTGTGCTATGCACGTACATACTATCCATATGTGTGATGTGCTGTGTGCGTATCATGCATAGACCAATGTGCAAGTGCATATTTCATGTATTGGTGTTTGGAGTTATTACCAAGCAATATTGTAGGCACTTGCAATGTGTAATGCATGAGTGTGGAAGTGCTATGTCTGGGGGAGTGGGGTGGGGGGGGGGGGGGGGGAGGGTAGGTGACCGAGTTAATGTGTGTTTAAGTGGTTCATGCATGTGAGTACATGTAAAATGGCAATTTTTTTTTTTTTTTTGTTCAATTGGTTGTCTTGATAGGATGTGTGTGTAGTGAGTGTGTTTGTTGTGTGTGTGTGTGTGTGTGTGTGGCGTGCTTGTGTGTGTGTGTGGGTGTGTGTGTGTGTGTGTGTGTGTGTGTGTGTCTTTAACAAGTGTGATGAATTTGTGGGTATGTACATAAGGGAAACTGTTCTAGGTAGGAATTGGAACAGGATAGCATTTTGAGTTAGCTCTTTATTGTATCTGTCAGTTCATTGTAAAAGCAATTTTTATTGTTGGAAAGTACTGTTATTTTAATATTATACACTTTTGACGGATTGATGATGATACTTAAATAAAAACTCCCACAGTCCCCGAGCTGAGCTGTTTTATACCTGAACAAACAGAAAATAAATATGTGGAGAAATTTGTAAGTATATTGTATATTTCTATCATTTGAAAAAATACCTCTATCACTCAAGCAAATCTAATTTGGGAGTTTGTAGCTGGTGAATTTTGTACCTTTGCTTGTCTTGTACATGTATTTGATTAAATATGAATTATCACCATTTTTCAGGTGGTGGTCATGACACATTCCGACAGCAGCTTCTACCATGCCAGCACTTGCAGTGTGCGTGGTAATTTCAATTTTAGATTCCTGTTTACACTAATCCCATGTTTATTTGGTTTGTCTCGCCATGCAATGAATGTGTGTTGTGTGGGTGTGTGTGTGTGTGTGCTGTGTGTGTGTCTGTGGGCTGCTGTGTGTGTTGTGTGTGTGTGCTCTGAGAGTGTTTGTTGCTCTGTGTTGTAGTGTGTGTGCGTGTTATTGATATTGCTGTAGTGAAGGATATAGTAGCCGTTGGGGCTAATGTGATGTATATTTTATTTCTTTAGTTGTTTTGCATTCATTGCATGTAATTTTATTTCTCTCAAATTAAACAAAAATCCTAAATGCCTGATTTCTTCTAATTTAAGCTCTCCTATACTGAAATCAGACTATGACAGTATGTAAATGTTTAAATATAATTGTGATTCACAGAAATTTTCTTTTTTGTAAGTGATCGCTGATGTTAATATTTACTACAAACAGTGCATTATGTTGTCATGTTTGATAAACTGAAACATTTTCTATGCTGGATCACAATTAATGTGTTCTGTCTGCTAAGTTGTTAATCTGTTATGGTTATCAGGTTATTCAGCTCCGATCTATATACATTGATGCTTGCTGTACTGTCTGCATATGTTGTAAACGTGTTAGGGTAGTATGTTTTTCAGCTCCGATTAACCTTGAGATTGTTGTTGTTACTGGTCTGCATAGTTGTTAAACCATGTGTTTGGTAGTCTTGTTTGCAACTCCGCATTAAAACCTTGAGCTTATGTGAATCGATTTGTGGGGCACTAGAATTGTACAAACATTTTTGTAACTTTAGCTTTCCTGTTTGGGTTGGAAGAAAAAGATTGGAAAAAGCTATCTCATGTGTCTTCTTCGAGATAAGCTTGCACCTACAATTTATACAATATACATGTTGTTTCCTAGTACTACAATTATGATGAGACAGATTATTGTACAACAATCTGAGGGCAATTATACTAGGATTTATTTGTACAACAATATGATGGCTGTTATGACATTGTAATACAGTATATCTTGTGATGCATTCATTTTGATGTGGATACATTCACTCTGGTGAACATTTTCAAACTGTTCTGAATTGGTTTAATAGCAACAAAATGTTCTTGTTTATATACAGGACACGGCCACATGGATATTATTTCCTGGGGATTGTGACGTGATACAGGAGGGATTAGAAATTGCCATGAATACTCACTACCTCCAATGACAGTGAGGGTTTTCTGTCACTGATATTCTTCTCTTGATGCTCATATGAACAGCAGCTCAAATTTAAGGGTAATTTGATCTGAATGCAACTATGCCTGTGGACTCTGTCATCCTATCTTAGAAGGTTACAATCTATTTCAGCAAAATTAAGTAAAAATATTATGAAAAATGTAAGAAAAATGTGTCTGACAATAGGGAATTTTCTCTCTCACACTCAACACACACACCACACCACACACTCACACACACACACACACCACAACCAAGACCAAAAACATAAAAGGTGCAAATTTGAAGCCACATAACACGAACAGTTTTTGGCATATATTTAAGTTTTTTTTTTACCTTTCTCAATCAAACCACACTGGCAGTTGACAGACAAAGAATATGGTATATGTATCTGGCTACATCTAAAACGGATGCACAAGTATCCAAGGTCAATGAGAACTTCATCCTTGTCCACTGAAAATATGATTCTGCAGCATGGAGGTCTTTTCATAATTGTTGTCAACCGTATTCCATGTGACCGATAAATAGCATTTCTACCTAACAGCAAAAAATTATGCTCTGTGGAATTTTGAAGTTTGTGTCTTTATGCTTATTTTTGTTTGTTTGGTATTTCAGGATGTGTTGTTCTTTTATAAAAACATATTTGGGAAATTCAGTCTCTGTAATATATTTTTATCTAAATTATCTAATTTGGTATTTTAATGTAATATTTCTTACTTGCTCCACACTACACAGTGAAATTTAGGTACCTGTAGAAATGTGTGTTCAAATTTCTAATATCATATATGCAGGGATTTTTTTTCTTCTAGTGTGTTCTGAGACTCTGCATGAATGTCGGAATGTAGTCTGTTGAGGATAATCTAGGTGTGATCAGAACAAGAAAGCACGGTTATAGTGTGTCACGCTTTTGTCTGAAGTTTGAGTGGTTGTCTTTTTCCTTTGTGTGTGTGTGTTAGTGGTGTGTGTTGTCAAAAAATGATACAATGCAATTTACATTATGTTACATCAGGTATGTCTTGGTAATTGTACTTGCTTACTGAATAAGATTTGGTACATGTTTTTGAACATGTTGTACTTATTGCCCATTGCCTGACAGTTGTAATATGTAGGGACTAAATTTCATGGATTGAAATTTCAAAATAGAAGAAAGAGCAAGAAAGAAGGAGTGTGAATCATTATCATTATCAAAAATTATACATAAAAACACACTGTGTGTGTCACTGCATTTTTGTTTGTTTTGTTTTGTTTTTATAGGTTTATGGCATTTATAATTAAAATCAGTAAGCATTCACATTTCATTTCATAGTTATGGCTGTAGCCTAGCTGACCTCTAAGTGCCATTTCAGGGCTTACCTCCTTTATGCTAAGGCCAAGGTTTGTAACACAAAATAATGCAGCACTTTCCAATACTTGGATGCATTGGAAAAGTGTTGTCAGTAATGTGACTATGAATGATACAATTCTTTACACCAAGATACAAACCCAAGATTATATTGCATGCGTCAGTCTTAGTCAATGTGTTAATAACTGACTTGTTCCAGCGGAGTGAGAACTGAATGTCACTCTGCTACATTTGTTGAGCATAAATTATGCTGCTTGGTACATTGAAAATTTGTTCTTGGTTCTGTTTCAATTTGTGTTTGCTCAAACATGCTATTATGAAGACAATGTTAATTGGTGGGGCCTAGGAGTGGTAGAACTGCTGAAAGTCATCATAATATGTAGGTTGTTGATGCCATGTATTTTGATAGGTGTGTTAATAATGTCTTAAAATTTATCAGTGGGGTGGTCTAAACAATGTTGTTTTGACTCTTGGACTTGTTTTGGAGGGTAAGATATAGGCCATTTTTTTGCTGCGGTGTTGTGCTTGCATGGCAAGTGTCCTTTTTTTTTACTCAGCATTTTTTTCTTCGTTCATTTTTGCAACTGTTGATTCGCCAAAATTGTATTTGTGTTTGGTTGTATATATATACACATATAGTTGAAACACCATTTGTCCTAATAATACATTCATCTGAGAAAATGTTTAGTGTGTATTTCATGCGTTTTCTCTGATAACATTCTGTGTCTTCTGTTTGTTTACTGTTTACTCAAAGCGTGTAAGGTTTTTTACTTTCTAGAGACAACTTGAAACTTATCTAGTTTACAGTTCTAATGTTTGTTTTGCACATATACTTTCTTGATGTGACCACCTGGTTACATAATTATTATTGTTAGAATCCAACATGGAACTTACATAATAATTTCAACAATATATTATACCAATTTGTACGGTGATGCTGTGACTGGTCTGACTTGTTGCAGTTCTCCATAATAGCCGTTCTTCAAATGTGCCACGGTAGGCTTGCACTGAAACCGAATGGCTATGCTTGCAGCCTATTGCTGTTACCCGGTCACAGTGATCCCTTCGTTTCTGGTGTTCAGTTTCCTCGTTTATTGCGTCTGTGTGTCTGATATAATGTGCTCACGATCCAGAATTCTGTTCATTGTTGAACTGATCGCGTCGTTTAACGAGGGCAGTTTGGATTAATTTTCTATCGCCTAAAACACCGTTCCCCGTCGCCAAAACACGCCGTCGGAAATTTCGCATGTCACGAACGCCGCCATAATTTTAACTCCGGTTAGGCAGGTTTGTAGCGGCGCGGGTCCCCCTCGTTAAATTACCGCGGGTCCCCCCCCCCAAAACCACGCGTTATGCCGTACGATGGGCCATGAATGCGTGGTTGTGGGAGCTAACTTGGTTAAGAGAGTTAAATGGCGGATGTCGGGTTTAACATCGGTTAATTATGTCTGTTCATGAATATTAAGGCCCTGGCGTTGTCCTACTCTGCCTCACAGCACCATTGGCATTCTTGAACGGTCTCGGACCTGGCAGGTGTCTACACTGCCACAGCAAACTTTGGAATGAACGGTCCTTGTGGCAGTTGTCTACCACTGGTCACAGAATCACAATTGCAATGACGGTCCTTTGCCTTGGCTGATGTTTTACACGGCCAGCTATCTCTGGACATGAAACGGCACTGCCTGGCAGTGTTCTACACTGCACTAGCAATCATTGGAACAATTGTAACGGGGTCTTATGCCTGGCAGTGTCTGCATGCACAGCATTCAGTGGAAATGAACAGGTATGCCTGGTCAGTGTATACACTTGCCACGCAAACAGTCGGGAATGAACAGTCTTCTCCCTGGCAGTGTCTGCTTGCACTGCAAGCATTGGAAGAACGGTTATGACTGCCTGGCAGTGTCTACAATGACAGACAAAAATTTGGCTTTCATGAACGGTCTCTGCCTGGCATGTTCTAACTGCCAGCAAACATTTGCATTCATGAACGGTCTATGCCTTGGACAGTGTCTACACTGACAGCAATCATTGGCATTCAATGAATCAGGTCTCTGCCCTGGCTGTGTCTTTCTGCCAGCTAACATTGGCATTCTTGAAACGGTCTCTGCCTGGCAGTGTCTACAAGATCCAGCATACATTGGCATTCATGTACGGTCTCTGCCTGGCAGTGTATACCACTCGCCACAGCAAACTTTGGAATTCATGAACCGGTATCTGCCTGGCAGTGTATTCACTGCACAGCAACTTTGGCATTCAGATCGGTCTCTGCCTGCAGTGATCTACACTGCACAGCAAACATTGGAATGAACGGGTCTTGACTGGCAGTGTCTACACTGCACAGCAAACTTTGCATGAACGGTTCTCTGCTGGCTGTGTTTACACTGCACAGCAAACATGGAATGACGGCCTTGCCACCTGGCAGTGTTTCTAATGACAGCAAAACATTGGAATGAACGTCTCGCCTGGCAGTGTCTGACACTGCACAGCAGCATACATTGGTATGAAACGGTCTGTCATGGCCTGTGTCTACACTGCACAGTCAAACACTGGGATGATCGGTCATCTGCCTGCAGTGGCTACTCTGCACAAGCACACATTGGAAATGGAACGGTTCTGCCTGGCACGTGTCTACTCACGCTACAGCAAAACATTGGCATTCATGAACGGTCTCCTTATGGCAGTGTTACTCTGCTAACACCAAACATTGGCATTCATGAAACGGTCTCTGCCTGGCAGTTGTATAAACTGATCACAGTCATAACATTGGCATTCATGAAACGGTCTCTGCCTGGCGTATGTTCTACTCTGCCACATTAAACATTGGCATTTCTGATCGGTCTCATGCCTGGGTCTTTTATTTCATGACACCGCTTTTGACCTACGCGTTAGTCTTTACATCGGCGGGTACGGATAACCAGAGGTTTTTATATGGACCGATGGTTAATGCCTTGCCATTCATGAGCCGCGGTCTGCAGTCGGTCTAGTTACCCGGCCCCCGACTATTTTTAGACTGACAGGGGATTCCAGTAATCTCGCTCTCAGCGCATGAGTATGGTACCTATTTCCTGCATTTTCGTAAGTTAACTAACGATTGTCGTAGACTGAGAGTAAAGTCCGTGTAAATGGACCAATCTAAAGAGAGACATCGGAATTGAACGGGCCAGCCGTATGAAAGCGGGCAGTGGGGGGAGTGCCTTCTAAAACCCACAGACGAGCTGATGACACTGATTGTTGGTGCTGGTGACAGTTGTGTACTGATCCAAGGTATCAGCCAGGTGATGTCTAAACATGAGGGAATTACTTGGTAAAGCATGCAGAAAAGCTGTGTGGATCACTGTATTACTTGTTAGGTTATGTGTGTGTGCCACTGTGTGCGAGGGGAGAAAGTGAAGCGTGTGTTGTTGCATGCACGTTCAAACATCCAAATGAGTAGTTGTGCGTGTGCGTTATTCATGCATTGACCAAGGTGCATGTGCATTTATAATGTATGTGGTTTGGGTTTTTCCCTAGCAATAGTGTAAGGCACTTAGCATGTGTAATGCATGAGTGTGGAAGTGTTTTGTCTGTCGGGAGTGGGGAGGGGGGGGGTGGGGGACCGGTAGGTGACCGAGTTAATTGTGTTTAAGCCAGTTAGCAAGTGTTCATGCTGTGAGTCATGTATATTGGGAATTTTTTTTTTTTTTTTTTGCAATTGGTTGTCTTGAATGGCGATGTGTGTGTGTGTGTGGGTGTGTGTGTGTGTTGTCTGGTGCGTGCTTGTGTGTGTGTGTGTTTGTGTGTGAGTGTGTGTGTGTGTGTGTGTGTTGTGTGTGTCTTCTAACAAGTGTGATGAATTTGTGGGGTTTTGTACATAAGGAACTGTTCTATGTAGACTTGGAACAGGATTAGCAGTTTGAAGTTCGCTCATTTTGTACTTTCAGTATGTAAGCAATTCTAATGTTGGAACAGTTACTGTTATTTTATGATTATAACACTATGACGATGATGATGATTACTTAAATATAAAACTCCCACGGTCCCCGAGCTGTAGGCTGTGTTTTTTCTACCTGACCAACTGAAAATATATATGTGTGAGAAAAGAAATTTGTTAGAATATTGTTTACTTTCGTTAATTTGATAAATAATCTTTAATTCACTCAAGCAATAATTTGGGATGTTTTGTAGATTGATGAATATTTTGTACCTTTGCTTGATTGTAATGTTATTTGAATATATGAATTTTACCTTGTTCAGGTGGTGGTCTCTATGTCTCATTCGACAGCAGCATCTTCCAGCCTAGCAGTCAACTTGGCAGTGAGCTTGGTATTTCAATTCTAGATTCTGATACCCAACCAGTTTCTTTGTTTGTCTGCATGCTTGAATGTGTGTTGTGTGTGTGTGTGGGTGTGTGTGTGAGTGTGTGTGTGTGTGTGGGTGTGTGTGCTCTGTGTGTGTGTGCTCTGTGTGTAGTGTGTGTGCGTGTTATAGTATTGCTGATAGTGAAGTAAATAAATTTGCCGTTGGCTATGTGATGTATATTTAATTTCTTTTGTTGTTTTGCATTACATTGCATGTAATTTTTATTATCTCTTCAAATGAAAACAATACAAAATTGCTGCTTTCTTCCTACATTAAGCATCACATAACCTGATAGTTCACAATTTAGACATGTTTTCCGAAGATTGGAGTATGGCTGCCTTAATGGCGGGATTGAAAAACGGTCTTACAACAAAAATCCACTGCCTGTCTATACAGGCTGTAGTCCGCTGGAGTATCAGATGCGTTCACAGAATGAAAACTATGACAATGTAATGTAATGTTTATCATATAATAGTGATTCCACTGCATAAATTTACTTTTTAGTAAGAGTGATCGCTGGATGTTACAAAATACTCAAAAACAGCCTGCATTAAGTTGTCTTGTTTTGATAAAAACTGTACTTTTCTATGCTGGATCCAACACTTAATGGTTAATGTCTGCATAAGTTGTTAAACGTCGTAGGTAATCTGTTTTCAGCTACGATTATAAACTTGGAGCTTGTGTTAATGTCTGATAATGATGTTAAACGTGGTTTAGGTAGTCTGTTTTCAGACTCCGATTATAAAACTTGAGCTTGTGTACTGTCTGGCATAAGTTGTTTATACTGTTAGGTTGTCTTGTTTTCAACTACGATTATAAATAACCTGGAGCTTATGTGAATCGGTTTTTGGGGCACTAGAAAAATGTACATACATTTGTAACTTTTGTGTTGAGAAAAAGATCGAAAAGCTTATCATGTTTATTCTTTCAGAATGCTCTGCACCACACATTATACAATATACATGCATAGATTCTAGTACAACAATTAGATGTGTAGATTATTGTACAACAATCTGATGGCTATTATGACATGGATTAACTGTACAACAATGATCGGCTGTTATGCCATGTAATACAGTTTATATTGTGTGATGCATTCATTTTGAGTGGATACATTTCCATATGTGAACATTTTCAAACTGTCTGAAATGGTTTTATTGCAAACAAAATGTTCATGTATTTACAGGACCACTGGCCACATGGATAAAATATTTTTCCTGGGGATGTTACGTCGATTCACAGGATTAGAAATTGCCATGTACTTTCACTACCTACATAATGAACAGTGAGGGTTTTCTGACACTGATATTCTTTCTCTTGCAGCTACAATGAACAGCCAGCATCATAAATATGGAATGTGATCTGATGCAACTACTTGCCTGTGGACTCAGACATCCTTCTCCTTAGAAGGTAATTTCATTCAGCAAAATTAGAATAATATTCGGAAAATGAAAAGAAAAATGAAAAAGAAAAATGAGTCTGAACAAAGGGGATTTTTCTCTCTCTCACACACACACACACCACACTCACACCAACAACACACACACATCACACACACACACACACCACACACCAAGGCCAAAACACAAAAAGGTGCAAAAATTGAAGACAACATAACACCGAACAGGGTAATGGCATTATTTAGTTTTATTTTAAACCTTTATCAAACCAGCACTGGCAGTTGACAGACAAGATAAAAGGTAGTCTCAGCCTAACATTCTTATAAAACGGATGTCAACATATCCTTGGTCAAATGAGAACTTTCACCTTGACATCTAAATACGATTCTGCAGATGGAGGTCTTTTTCCAAATTGTGTCAAGTAGGTTCATGTGACATCTTTAACAATGATTTTGTACCTAACAGCAAAAATTAAGCACTGTGTACTTATGCAAGTCTTCTTGTCTTTATGCATTATTTTTTGTTTGTTTGGTAGTTCAGGTGGATGGTGCTGGTCATAGTAATCATCTTTGGAATCAGTCTCAGTAATATTTTTTATCTAAATAAAATTTATATGCGTATTTTAATTGAAATATTTCATCTTGAACCACACTTACGTGAAATATGGTCCCTTTAGAAATGTGGTGTTCAAAAATTTAATATCATATAAGCAGGGTATTTTTTACTTTCAAGTGTGGTCTAGAGACACTGATGTAATGTCGGATTGTAGTCTGTTGAGGGAAAAATTGGTGGTGATCAGTCAGAAAGCCACGTTATTGTGTGTCACGCCTTTAGACCTGAAAGTTGAGTGGGGTCTTTTTCTTTGTGTGTGGTTGTGTGTGAGTAGTGGGTGTCACAAAAGAACAATCAGCAACTACATTCTCGTACATCAGGTATTCATTGTAAATACATGCTAACTGAAAGTTTTGGTACATTTTTTTGAACAGTGTACTTCATTGCCCTTTGCCTTGACAGTGTTAAAATGTATGTCTATTTCATGGATAGAAATTTCAAAATAAGAAGAAAGAGCAGAAAGAAGGAGTGATACATTATTCATTATCAAAATTATACAAAAAAACACTGGTGTGTCACTGCATTTTGTTTGTTTATGTTTTGTTTTTAAAGGTTTATGTCATTTATAAGTAAAATCAGTAAGCATATCACATTTCATTTCATTAATTATGGCTGCAGCCTAGCTGAACTCTAAGTGCCATTTCTGGGCTACCTCCATATTTTGCTTAGGGCCAGAGTTGTATAACAAAACTATGCCTAGAAACTTTCAAACTTGGTTGCATCTGGAAATGTGTTGTCAGTTATGTGATATGAAGAAACAAATCTTTACCACCAAGATAAATATCCCATGATTTATATTGAATGCGTCATTCTTAGTCAGTTTGTGTTTTACTAAACTGCCTTGTTCCTGCTGAGAGAGAAACAGAAGCAAACTGAACATTTGTGAGCATAAATATGCAGCATGTTACCATTGAAAATTTTGTTCTTGGTTTTGTTTTCAATTTTTGTATGGTGCAAAAACATGCTATTTATGAAGACAATGTTAAATGTGGGGACTAAGAGGGTAGCCCTTTAAAGTCAACATAAAATGAAGGTTGTATTGCCATGTATTTTGATAGGTGATGTTATAATGTTTAAAATTTATCAGTTGGGTTAAAACTTTGTTGTTTTGGTCTCATGACTGTTTTTTGTTGGAGGGTAAGATATAGGCCAATTATTGCAGTGTGTAGTGCTGGCAGCATGTGTCTTTTTTTTCCTTCAGCATTTTTTTTCTTCATTCATTTTGCAATGTTTGATGCCAAAATTGTTGTATTGGTTTTTGGGGTATAGTCTACCACATATAGTCTGAAACACCATTTGTCTAATAAACATTCAACTGAGAAAATGTTTGTGTGTATTTCATGTGGTTTTTCAATGAAACTTTCTTTGTCTTCTGTTGTTTACTGTTACTCAAGCGATGGTTAGGTTTTTAACATTCTGACAACATGATCTTATCTTGTTTTACAGATCTAACTTATTGTTTGCACTCTACATGACTTTATTGACCTCTTGTTCATAAAATATATTGTTGAATCCAACCGGACACATACTTAATAAATACCAACAATAATACAATTGTACGGGATGCAGTTGACTTGGCTGATTGAGCAGTTCCCAAACTGCGTTCTTCAAATGTGCCAGTAGGCTTAGCACTGAAACGAATGGTCTAAGCATTCGGCCTACGTGCTGTACCTGGTAACAGTGTTCCCTTCGATTCAGGTGTTCAGTTTCCTGTTTAGTGCGTCAGTTGTGTCTGAAATGTGCCTCACGTCAAATTATGAACTGAGTGAACTGTTCAGCGTCGTTTAACGAGTCAGTTGGATTATTTCTATCGCGAAATCACTCGTTTACCCGTCGCAAAAACACGCCGTCGGAAAGTTCGCCCATGTACCGAAACGCGCCATATTTAACCTCCGGTTAGGCAGTGTAGCGGCGGGGTCCCCCTCCGTTTTTTATTACCGCGGTCAAAACCACGGTTAGCGTGTCCGATGGCATGAATGCGTGGTTGTGGGAGCTAACCTCGGTTTGGAGAGTTTAACAGGCGGATGTCGGGTTTAACCTCCGGTTAAGTCTGTTCTTGTATTTAAGCCCTAGGCCAGTGTCTACTCTGCCAGCAAACATTGGCATTTCATGAACGGTCCTCTGACGGGCAGTGTTACACTGCTCAGCTTAACATTGGAAATGACGGTCTCTGCTGGCGTGGTCTACACTGCACAGCAAACATTGCAATGAACGGTCTTTGCCTGGCAGTGTTACACTGCACAGCAAACAATCGGAATGGCACGGCTGCCTGGCAGTGTCTACACTGCCGGTCAAACTATTGGAATGAACGGTCCTCTGCCTGGCTGGTCTGCACGCTGCACAGCAAAACATTGGAATGAACGGTCTTGCCTGGCAGTGTCTCACAGAACAGCAAACAATGAATGAACGGTCTCTGACCTGGTAGTGGTCTACACTGACAGCACACATTGGAATGAACGGTCTGCATTGGCAGTTTCACACTGCACAGCAAAACATTGGCATTTATTGAACGGTCTCTGCCTGGCAGTGTCATACACTGACTGCTAACTTTGGCATTCATGACGGTCTCTGCCTGGCGTGTCTACACTGCCACAGAACATTGGCATTCATGAACGGTCTCTGCCTGAGCAGTGGTCTACACGGTTCAGCAATTCATTGGCATTCATGAAACGGTCTCTGCCTGGCAGTGGTCTACTCTGCACAGGCCACACATGGAATGAACTGTCTGCTGGCAGTGTCTACACTGCGGCAATAACTGCGCTGACGAAATTCTTGTTGCAAAAAAAAAAAAAGAAAAAAAAAAAGAAAAAAAAAAACAGGGACGGTCTACGTGGATTAAAGAATTCGCAGCTTAGCCCTCATTCATTGTTCACGTGTATTCAGGAATCTTCAAAACGTAACTTCTTACCGTCTTGCAATATCTTAGAACAGTGAGATTGACTTCCGATCGGTCTGTTTCATGCCACTACCGATGTGTAAACAGATATAATCTAACAAATATAGCTTGATTTTGACTTCGAATCGGTCTGTTTTCATCGCCACCACCATGTAACAGTAAAAATCTAACTAACTATAGGCTAGATTTTCTATCCCGCTGCACATTGTTTGGCTAGTTCACACGTGTGAACTTTTACTGCCAAAAAATAGACCCCATAAGTTGCCTACTCGATGTGCAAATCAATTCAAATTTTAGATTTTTGGGCCCATAAGTTGCTTCGTCATATGTCGATCGCAAGAGGGCAATCTGGCTACTCCGTTGATCCGCCCCTTTTTTTTTGTGGTTGGCCTTCGATGCGCGACCTACTTTCCGTGTAGTTGCCAAGTAGTTGCAACTTTTGCAAGCATGCACTTCGCTCCCGCCTTTTTTGTTTTTGGCTACCGGATATACTTGTGTTGCCAAGCTGTTCACACAAAAAGCATACTTGAAGTTGTCATGCAAAAGTTGCCAACCCCACCAAAAAAGTTATATCTCCCGACGTTCAACTTGGCTGTGACTACTCATAGGCATCTTTTTTTGGGAAAATCCAATGGGGTCTAATTGGTTATAATGAGTTGCTGTAAGTGACAACTTTTGAAAGCAAAACAATGTAGCAACACATAGGCAAACTTGGAGGTGCCACCCATTGTTGCCTCATGTTGACTCTGTGACCAGGCATAAAGACATCTGTACTTAAACATACAAAAAACGGGTTTCTTTACATATTGAATCGCTATTTCTGTTTCAATGTCGACAAAAAAAATTGCGTTGCTTAACTGTAACACAGTTGTTTTTTTTTAACTGGCAGTCTTTGGATTTCAGTATGATGAAAAAAAGGGCACAGACTTAGGGGTTGGGGGAGACAGTCACTGCCATGGAAGTCGCTGTGCCCACTTGATGGTCAGGTACGGTGCTGGCCGTTGACAAACACTAAAAAATGTGACAGGTCAGGACTATTCATCCCAAAATGTCTTTGGTTGTAGTCTTTGAATTTTCATTTTACGTACTCCAATGTCGCAGATCGGAGGGATGTTGTTGGGAATGCTTTGATATGGGATGTGTTTCGGATCCGATCCTTGCTGAGCTGTCTTTTATCAAGAAGGCAAGTCTTTTTTTTAACAGCAATCAGAAGAATCTCGCTATGGGGGAAGACTGACAGGCAGACAGTCTTCAATGAAGACTACTCAACCCAAACTCCACCACCCCATCGCTCAAGGAAGTCGTTTCAGCCCTGAGATCATTAAACTTCATGGGGAAGCATCATAGGGTTTGGAATTAAGTTCCGGTAGTCCGCTTGAAACGGTTTTGCTTTGCATGTGTCTCCTGTTCCACGATTCAAGGATCGTGTTGCAACTCTGCTGTCAGGGGTAATTCTTCAGTTTGCATGGCCAAAGTGGGTGGCGTTGCAGGGACTCCCGGGTGGGGAGTCAGTGGTTTGATTCTAATCACTGCAACTTTTCGCTGGAATTTTTCTGCCCCAGCCGACGCTACCAGAGCTGAGTTTCTATGAGCTAAGCTGGCGAGAGCGGGGCCACATAGTTTTAAAACTCGAAGTTTAATCAGTTGCCTAAACTGTGCAATGAGTTTGCGATTAATTACTGAGTCTGAATGCTAAACTTTCATATCTTAAAAGAAAGAAAGGCAATATCGTAAGACCTAACGCACCCTGAAGGAATCCATATTCTTAACTTTTTAAAGTATTAAATAGACTTACCTTTAAATTCTTAACTATACCAAACATATCATAAGCTA
The DNA here is from genome assembly GCA_018398815.1 of Conus ventricosus. Lineage (NCBI taxonomy): Eukaryota > Metazoa > Mollusca > Gastropoda > Neogastropoda > Conidae > Conus > Conus ventricosus. The sequence goes on from JAFLJL010003793.1 coordinate 49,710, forward strand.
CAAATTATCTGGGCAATTGTACATCCTTCATAAACATTTTTCAAAAAAAACATTTTTACAAATCTAGATCATCCTGATTTATCCCAACACCAATAGTTGTGAGTGTGTTGTGTGTGTGTGTGTGTGGTGTGTGTGTGTGTGTGTGTGTGTGTGTGTGTGTGGCCTGTGTGTGTGTGTGTGCGAGAGAGAGAGAGAGAGAGGGAATGAGAGAGAGAGTGAGAGACAGAGAGGACAGAAGACAGAGAGACAGAAGGACAGACAGGACAGTGAAAATTTTCAGCTCCAGCTTGCTGTCTGCTTTATGAGCTTAAGAGAAGAGAGTGAGAGAGAGTGGGTAGAGAGAAGAGGGAGAGAGAAGCAGGAGAGAGAGAGAGAGAGAGCTTGTGTGTGTGTGTGTGTGTGTGTTTATGGTTTGGGGTTTGTGTGAATGCTGTGTGAGAAGAGAGAGTGAGAGAGGAGAGAGAAGAGGAGGAGAGAGGAGCGACAGAGCAGAGGACAAGAGAGACAGACAGACAGTACAGAGAAAAATTTTCAGCTCCAGCTGCTGTATTGAGCTTATGAGTAAGAGAGAGAGAGAGAGAGAGAGAGAAGGTGATTCTCTTGTGTGGCTGTGTGTGTGTTGGTGTGTGAGTGTGTGTGTGAGTGAAGAGAGAGAGACGTGAGGAGATGAAGAAGAGAAGAGAGAGAGAGACAGGCACAGAAGAACAGACAGTGAAAAAAACAAAGGGGGGGGGGGAGAGAGACAGACAGACTGACAGACAGACAGACAGACTGAATTTTCTGCTCTGAAACTTGGCTGTCTGACTATGAGCTAAGTACAGAGATATATATTTTTGGCATAATTCATGCTAGTATGAACTGACTCACGCTGATACCCTCTCTCTCTCTCTCTCTCTCTCTCTCTCTCTCTCTTCTCTCTTCTCTTTAATAAACTTATCTCCTTCAATTGCTGAAACCAAACTTGCTTTGTGAAACTAAGAATGCTGAATCAGAATATAATGATGGTGAACTTTAACTTGACTGCTCATGATTCATTCATCACGGTATGTTCGTGTTAACTTTTTGGTGACTGATGTTCTTACGTGACTCTTTCCCCGGCGTTACGACTTTAGTTCTACAACGTACTTGTGCGTGCGTGAGTGCGTGCGTGCGTGCGTGTGTGTGGAGGGGGGTGGGCAGGAAATTGACAATACCACTCTGGGTGTATGTTTGTGTTCTTTGTACTGATATTTATATTTTTATCACTATTCTTGGTGAAGAATAAGTTCCATATTGTGTAACTATTCTGTTAATAGCCTTTGTCCCTGAAGGGACAGGAAACAGATGGGAGAAAAGTTTAACAAATTAATCCAGTGCTCAGCTCTTGCTTGAAAAATAAATGTCTCTCTCTCTCTCTCTCTCTCTCTCTCTCTCTCTCTCTCTCTCTCTCTCTGTTTGGTCTGTCTCTCTCTCAACCCCCCCCCCCCACAATATGTGCGTACTTGTGGTGTAACGAATGTGTACTCAGCACCACGTGCGGCACATGCGTTGGGGGGGGGGGGGGGGGGGGGTGAGACGGAACTGTGACAGACAGTGACTCAGACAGGGACAAGAGAGAGAGTGAGTGTGTGGTGAGAGACAGACAGGGACCAGAGAGGGCATTCCTGCATTCACATATGCATGAGTCAATATTGCACGACATAAGCGTCATAAAATACAAACTATGGGATATCTCCATGTGGATTGGGCTTCCTTTCTGCTTGCGGACAGTCTGTTAACACAAAGCCGGAAGGGTTGATATCTCATCACCTACTACATAAAAATGTTCAAATTGATCCCACACTGAAATCTCACACGCACACACCAGATGTTAAGATGCGAGGCGTGTAGAATACGACAGCAGTCGAATCACCCAGCTCGAAGGTGCTTGGAAAACATACTGTTACCTCCAAAACGTGACAGCACAAAATGCAGAGCATATTGACACATGCTGTTTTATGTTATTAAAGTCATGGTCACGAATTAAAACTACAGAAGAAAAAATGCTTGGTGGTTCAGCGTGGTCACAGTGTCAGTGAATACAAATCTGGCTAGGTGGAAGCAGTGAGCTGACACAACTGTTGTGTGGATATGTATTGAGTGACGGCGGGGGCCATTTGCATTGGGGCATGAACAAAAGGTTCATGTTTCAAAATCGGAGTGACGGAGGGCGGGGGTGGGTGGAAAATAAGCATATTTGAAAAAAGAGGGGGTTAGTTACCGCCAAGGACACAGACATAGTACTGGACTAGACAATAGTATCTTGTGTCTAGTCTGTTACTCTGTTCTGTGTTTTGGCGGTAACTAACCCCCCTCCTTAAAAAAAAACACACACTCAAAAAAAAAAAAAATTTGAAGTTTGATCTGTTCTTGCCGCCATGGTATATTTTTTTCGATCGGAAACAGTGCATTTTATCATTCTTCTCATAACTGTTTTGTGACGATGTTCATGTTGATGAAGATAGTCGTTTTATAGGGGCTCAGATGCCGGCAGATATACTAATAAAGAAGGCCTGATCAACCTGCCAATGTTTTGATTAAGGATATGTGTTATAGTTAAGGTACGTTCAGGAATTAGGATTAGGGTCTCGCTTCAAAACGTCTTCAACTAAGACAAGAAGAAAGGATATGTTCATCATTCAAGGTGAATGGGATGCCAACGTTGAAAAGATTCATGATAACTTGAGTATTTCTAATACAAGAACACCATGATTAAGGGATTACATCTGACTAGAAGTTGCAAATGACGTCTCGATTCTGCTAAAATTTTTTATTAGCACAAAGCACTCCACGTTGGACAGGACATCCTGGAAGAGGTCAGTCTCACGTCCCGCATTTAGGATACCTTCCTGTGAAAATCCAGAATAGTTTCTTCTGGCATCTGTAAGGGCTAAATGAGGACATTGGCAGGATCTGATATCTATACAGATTTACGAGCTTGTCATGGCCAGTATGCTTTGAAAACATTGAGAGGGTGACAAATATGCCTCTCAAATTCTGCTTGACAAACTGTAAAGGATTTAACTTCACTGAAAGAATTGAGTGGCCACAGAAGGAAAAATTCACTCCATGACTATTGCTTGAAAAAGATCCCGAGGCCTCACAACCCATTTCGGCAAAGTAGTAAATGATTGATCGAAACAGCAGCAGAAGATCCTGGAAATAAGGCTCAATGGAAATCTTGATTGGGGTATAAACAGGCAATCTCCTTTGTCTTTATGTTCTTCTGGGCAGTTGCGTTCTTCTATGACAAAATCTGCTCAAAAATCCCTCGATTTCGTACTGTAACCCTTGGCAATCGTTTCTTTTTCTTTTCAGGGTCCTGTTTTCTTGAACCAAATCCCAGTATCTTTAGGTAGTTCAAACTCTCTGTCTTCCTTCAAGGCATCTTTAAAACAACTCTCTTGGACCTGTCGAATAGCAATTCTTTCTTCCTTTCACCTTGCCCATCAAATTGATTCTGAGATGGCTTTATGTGTGTGGTGTGTGTTTGTGTGTGGTGTGTGTGGTGTGCGTGTGCGTGTGCTGTTGTGGTGTGTGCAAGACATGCTGTAGTGGCCCGTTGTTGTGAGACTGTTGTGTGTCGATTGCCGTGTTATGTGTGAGTGTGTGTGTGTGTGTGTGTGTGTGTGTGTGTGTGGTGTGTGTGTGCGTGCGTGCGTGCGTGCGTGTGTATGTGTGTGTGTGTGTGTGCTGTGTGTGTGTGTGTGTGTGTGCGTGCGTGCGTGCCGTGCGTGCGTGCGTGCGTGCGTGCGTGCATGAGTGTGGGTGTGGGTGTGCGTGTGAGGTGCGTGTGGTGTGTGTGTATGTGTGTGTCATATGCCCCTTGTTTGTAAGTGTATGGTACTTATTGCAACTTCCATCTTCATTATTGGTGTCCTTATGTTTCTGTATTTGTAAGCGCTTAGGCTTATTGATAGTAAGTAAGAACGCCATGAATAATCTATTATTTTAATCAATATCTTAAAGTTTCATTTTAAAACTGCACAAGAAGAATGAGGGTCAGGTGTTGATAGTGCTGTGAATGAGGACACTGGTTTTAAAAACAATTAAACCAGCGATATGGAAAGCTGAACAAAAAACAGTACAAAGACAGTGAGAAGAACTTAGACAACAACCAGCCTTCAGAAAATGTCGTTGGTGCAGCGTATTGATGTAAGACCTATTCCAGTTCTTGCATTAGTATATGATTATCAAAAACAAAGGTCAAAGGAAGCTTTTTAGACTATAAGAGATGATCAAAGAGATGCATAAATCAAAAATCTGCACCATTCTGCAGAAGATGGCAACAGTGTAACAGGGGAAGAGGAAATCTGAAAAGAAGGACCTGAATGTGAAGCGAAACTCAAACTACAGAGCAATGGACCCTGAACAGTGCAACATTCTAAATGAAGAGGACTTTTCTTTACACCATGAAAAAGTCTTAGCAGTGGTGAAGTTGATGAAACCTGTTTTAGGACTTGGCAATATTTCACCAGAACTCTTGAAAAATGGAGACAACCCACTATTTGGTGGAGGGAAAACGAGCTAGAATGTGACAATGAATTATCTGGCTCTTACACAGTTACCATCTATCTATGTTCATTTTCAGTTTTTTTTCCATTTTCGTTTTTGTCTTTTCTGACATATAAATTTGTATTCTATTTAAATAAATCAGACATTGGCGCAAAAGGGGCGCAAGAGGCAAAGTCTTTTTTTTTTTGTTTGTTCGTTAAAGCTTTGGAATCTGTCTGTGGGGATAAATTACACGCGGGGGGTAAAGTGTTGTTTCCTTCCTCACTCGACGACGCGCAGACTGTAGCATAGTTATTTCGTTCCGCTCTTGAGCGTCCAAGCAAGTGGGACTACATTCTATAATCAGTCGTGTCTGCTTACAGCATGTTGGGGTGTAAAGCGAAGTTCGGGATGACATGTGCTGCGCGAGGATGGGAAAATTCAAAAACACTGTGAACGTTGTTACCCTTCTGATTGTTATCAGTGTGTACGGTAAGTTTTCTGCTCTCTCTCTCTCTTCTCTCTCTTCTCTCTCTCTCTCTCTCTCTCTATACGAGTATCTTCATAGACACAGACTCATTTTTCTTTTCCTATGAACATTGTTTACCTTTTTTGTGATATATGTTGTTTGAACAATTGTGTTGTTACTGTAACTTTTGCTTGTTTCTCATTTCATTATCATTTTGCATAGTAGTTTGTGCTGTTGTTGTGAGTTACTATACGGACAATTTGTGTTTGTATTTAAGTAAAACAAAGTGAAAAAAATCATTATAGAAACAGAGACTGAACTAAGCCTCTGGCCGCAGGAGACTTTTGCAGTAACTACTATTTACTGAGAGCAAGGGCAATATTGTACATTGCCAATCGTAGAACATACAAATACACAGTCACGTTTGTCGTATTGTATTCTTTACAAGTACGACTATTACGTGTCTTATGTATTTGTATGCGAGTGGCTTTTTTTCCCCACTTGTTTTCATTTTTGGTTGCTGGTTCTTTGCTTAGTTTAAGTTGAATTTTACTTTTTTTTATTATCTCTCTCTTGCTTTAGAAGTTCTTCTTTTGTGTGTATCTTATCATTTCAGAAAAGTGGTTTCTAAATGTATTCCTCTGACCGAGGAGCTTATGGGGCATAATACTGTGAAGTTTTATTGTCTTCTCATTCGCTTCTGGTTTCTTAAAGTTGTTACAGTGTGTAAACCAGCCCCATTTTCCTCTCTTTCATGTGATTTAAAGCACTTTTACTGCCAACAAATAGACCCCAAAAGATGCTCAACTCTGATTTGACTCGAATCGGCTGTTCATCGCCACCACAATGTAACAGAAAAATTAAACAATTAGGTAATTTATCCTCTGCACTGTTATCTAGTTCACGAGAGAACTTTATGCAAATGCCAAAATTTCAATCGTGTGCAACCAAATAGTTTTGGCCAAGTTGTTCGCATATTGAACGCAAGAGGCATATGGCAACTCCGTAGCTCCGCCCCTTTTTTTTTGCTGGCTTGGCCTACGTGCGCGACCTACTTTCCTTGTAGTTGCCACGTAGGTTGCAACTTTTGCAAGCATGCACTTCGCTCCGCCCCTTTTTTGTTGCCTACCGGATATACTTGTGTTGCCAAGCTGTTCACACAAAAGCAACTTGAAGTTGTCATGCAAAAGTTGCCAACCCCACCAAAAGTTATATCTCCCGACGTTCAACTTTTGGCTGTGACAACTTCATAGGCAACTTTTATTGGGAAAATCCAATGGGGTCTAATTGGTTTATAATGAGTTGCTGTAGTGACAACTTTTGAAGCAACAATGTAGCAACACATAGGCAACTTGGAGTTGCCACCCATTGTTGCCTCATTGTTGCACTCATGTGAACCAGGCATAAAAGACATCTGAACATAAACATACAACAAAACGGGTTGCTTTACATATTGAATCAGCATATTTCTGTTTCAGTCGACAAAAAATTGCGTCTGCTTAACTGTAACACAGTTTTTTTTTTTAACTGGCAGGTCTTTTGGATTTCAGTATGATGAAAAACGGGCAGACTTAAGGGTTGGGGGAGACAGTCACTGCCATGGAAGTCGCTGTGCCACTGATGGTCAGGTCCGGTGCTGGCCGTTGACACACTAAACATGTTGACAGGTCAGACTATTCATCCAAAATGTCTTTGGTGTAGTCCTTGAATTTTCATTTTCTTACTCCAATGTCGTCAGACGGAGGGATGTAGCTTGGGACTGCTTTGAAATGGGATGAGTTTCGGACGATCCTTGCTGAGCTGTCATTATGGGGCAAGTCTTTTTTTTAACAGCAATCAGAAGAATCTCTCTATGGGGAGCCTGACAGCAGACAGTCTTCAAAGAAGACACTCAACCAAACTCCCACCCCCATCCCTCAAGGAAGTGTTTCAGCCCTGAGATCATTAAACTTCATGGGGGCAGCATCATAGGGTTTGGAATTAAGTTGCCGAGTAGTTCCGCTGAAACGGTTTTGCTTTGCATGTGTCTCCTGTTCCACGATTCAAGGAACTTGGCAACTCTGCTGTCAGGGTAATTTTCAGTTGCCATGGCCAAGTGGGTGGCGTTGCAGACTCCCGGCGGGGAGGTCGTAGGTTTGATTCTCATCACAGCCACTTATTCGTGGAATTTTTCTGCCCCAGCCGCCTGCTACCCAGAGCTGAGATTCCTATGAGCTAAGCTGGGGAGATGGGGCCACATAGTCGAGTTTCATCAGTTGCTAAACTGTGCAAATGAGATAGCGATTAATTACTGGCTTAATGCTAAACTTTCATATCTTAAAAGAAAGAAAGCAATATCAGTAAGACCTAACGCACCCTGAAGGAATCCATTCATTCTTACTTTTTAAGTATAAATAGACTTACCTTTAAAAATCTTAACTATACCAACATATCATAGCCTACAAATTATCTGGTCAATTGTACATCCTTCAATAAACATTTTTCAAAAAACATTTTAAAAAATCTAGAACATCCTGATTATCCCACACCTAAAAGTTGTGAGTGTGTGTGTGTGTGTGTGTGTGTGTGTGTGTGTGTGTGTGTGTGTGTGTGTGTGTGTGTGTGTGTGTGTGTGTGTGCGAGAGAGAGAGAGAGAGAGAGAGAGAGAGAGGAGAGAGAGAGAGAGAGAGGAGACAGAGAGACAGAGACAGAGAGACAGACAGACAGACAGACAGACAGACAGAGAAAATTTTCAGCTCCAGCTTGCTGTCTGCTTATGAGCTAAGAGAGAGAGAGAGAGAGAGAGAGAGAGAGAGAGAGAGAGAGAGAGA
>JAFLJL010003793.1:62500-90000 GCA_018398815.1 Conus ventricosus
ACATACAGTTACCCACTCTTACTCTTTGTTTTCTATTTGACAAAAAGTCTCTAATCCAGTTTAGCAACTTACCTACTATACCGTATGCTTCCATTTTTTTCAATAATCTCTCATGCGGAACCGTATCAAAAGCTTTACGGAAATCAAGGTAAATTATATCAACAGAGTACTTATTCTCTAGCATGTTAACTAAATCTTCCATAACTTCAAGTAGTTGTGATATGCAAGACCTTTTTTTACGAAAGCCATGCTGGCATACTGCAAACAAATTATTATCAGTGAAGTGAGATACTATGACATCTCTTATAATGGATTCTAGCACTTTGCATGCAATGCAGGTTAAGCTTACCGGACGATAGTTGCCTGGCTCAGATTTTGACCCTTTTTTAAAAATAGCAGTAACTTCTGCCGATTTCCAGTCGAGGGGTAATTTTCCTGTCTCTATTGATTTATTATAATGAAAAAGTCATAGCAGTGGTGAAGTTGATGAAATGTTTTAGACACTGGCAATATTTCACCAGAACTCTTGAAAAATGGAGGACACACACGTATTTGGTGGAGGAACCGAGCTAGAATGTGACAGAATTATCTGGCTCTACACAAATTACCATCTTTCTATGTTCATTTTCATGTTTATTTTTCCATTTTCGTTTTTGTTTTTCTGACATCTAAATTTGTATCATTTAAAAAAATCAGACATTGAGCAAGGGCTCAAGAGGCAAAGTCTTTTTTTTTATTTGTTTGTTCGTTAAGCTTTGGATCTGTCTGGGGGATAAATTACACGCGGGGGTAAAGTGTTGTTTCCTTCCTCACTCGACGACGCGCAGACAGTAGCCTAGTTATTTTCAGTTCCGTCTTGAGCGTCAAAGCAAGTGGACTACATTCTATTATCAGTCGTGTCTGCTTACCAGCATGTTGGGGTGTAAAAGCGAAGTTACGGGATGACATTTGCTGCCGACGAGGATGGGAAATTCAAACACAGTGAACGTTGTTACCCTTCTGATTGTTATCAGTGTGTACGGTAAGTTTTCTGCTCTCTCTCTCTCTCTCTCTCTCTCTCTCTCTCTCTCTCTATACGAGTCATCATCATAGACCAGTACTCATTATTCTTTTCCTTTGAACATTGTTTACCTTTTTTGTGATATATGTTGTTGAACAATTGTTTGTAACTTTAACTTTTGCTTGTTTCTCATTTCATTATCATTTTGCATTGAAGATTGTTCTGTTGTGTGAGTACTATACGGACACATTTGTGTTTGTATTTAAGTAAAACAAAGAGAAAAAAAATCCTTATAGAAAAGAGACTGAACAAAGCCTCTGCCGCAGGAGACTTTTGCAGTAACTACTATTTACTGCGAGCAAGGCAATATTGTACATTGCCAACTCGTAGAACATACAAATACACAAGTCACGTATAGTCGTACTTGTAACTTTACAAGTACGACTATACGTGACTTGTGTATTTGTATGCGAGTGGCTTTTTTTCCCACTTGTTTTCATTTTGGGTTGCTGGTTCTTTGCTTTGTCTTAAGTTTCATTTTACTTTTTTTATTATCTCTCTCTTGCTTTAGAAGTACTTCTTTTGTGTGTATCTTTTCATTTCAGAAAAGTGTTTCTAAAAGTATACCCTCTGACCGAGGAGCTTATGGGCATATATACTGTGAAGATTTTATTGTCTTCTCATTCGCTTCTGGTTTCTTAAAGTTGTTACAGTGTGTAAACCAGCCCCATTTTCCCTCTCTTTCATGTGCCTTTATTGTGTTCCTTGACTATACAAATCTTAACGACAGTTAACTTGCAAAATCGTCGTCTCCTATAATCATCACATCAATACACAACTGGAAATAAACAAGAACCAGTCTGCAAGGCCATGCAAAGAAGGACTTCGAATCTGTCACCTTAATATCCAACATGCAGTCAACAAGACATCGGATATATTTATCAACACTGACTTGGAATCATGGTAAACCCTTTCATATTTTAGGACTCTCTAAATCGAGATTAACTGCACACATTAGCGACAGTGATGTAACAATTCCAGGATATAACACAATCCGGAAAGATCCTACACAAGCGAAAGAGACGGGTCTTCTTATCTACATCAGTGAAACCCTTAGCTTCAAACGACTTCTACACCTGGAAAGTAACGATGTAGAATGTGTCTGGATAGAAGTTAAGCTGAAAAGAAACCCTTCCATTTTGGTTGGATTCTGCTACAGGAACCCATCTCAAAGAGTAAACTGGGTCGACAAATTTATTACGATGATGGATGCAGTCTCGCTAGAATCCAAGGAAATCATTTTACTTGGAGACTTTAACATAGACCTTCTAAAAGTGCAAAACCAATGGATGCAAGCATTCAATCTATTTAATCTACATCAACTCATCGAATCTCCAGCGAGAGTCACCCCAAACTCGAAGACACTTATTGACCATGTTTATGTTTCAGATAACACTAACATGCAGACGCCTGTGTCCCTGTTCTAAACTGTAGTGACTGTTAAGATAGACATGTGATCTTAGAATTATGTCCCTTGTTACCAAGAATAAATACCGGTGGCGCCCTCTTGCTTCTTTGCCAACGGTCAAAGAGTGAATGTGCATTTTTGTTATGCAGTGAGAAAAAGACGTTTGTTCTGTCTTTGTTCATTTTCCTCCATCATGTTACTGCCAACAGGTTATGGGCCCAGTGCGAGTAGGTATTCGAGACTCGTTTTCGATGGAGACGAACGTAAATACGAACAATGGGAAATGAAATTTCTCGGTTATATAGACTAAAACTGCAAAAACTCAAAGATGACATCTTAGCAGACGACGATGACGAAATCGATGAGAGCAAAAATGAAGAGGCCTTCGCGGAATTGATTCAATTTCTTGATGACAGAAGTTTATCTCTTGTTATGAGAGACGCTGTTGATGATGGAAGAAAAGCCTTGAAGATTTTACGTGAACACTATGCAGGAAAAGGCACACCACGTGTGATAGCCCTCTACACTGAACTGACCTCGCTCGTGAAACGGTCGGACGAAACTGTAACTGACTATATTATTCGTGCTGAAACTGCTGCTGCTGCTTTGAAAAAATGTCGGTGAAACAGTGAACGATAGTCTGCTTATTGCAATGGTATTGAAAGGTTTACCTGATTCATTTCAATCTTTCATTGCTGTTTGTGACATTCTTGCACTGAATAAGACGTAAAACTCATGGTATGAAGTTCAGCCATTTAATCTGGTTCTTGCAGGCCTCTCTTCCAAAGAGCATCAAGGGGAAAACAACCCTACACCCTCCGCTTTAAGTTTTTATGTAAAAAAATTTAAACAGCAAAAATACTGTCAGGAACTGGAGTAAGTAAATAAAAAATCAACGAAACTCTCACTCAAAGTGAGGCAGTTAACATGAACACTGTCATAAAAAAAAAATTCTGTCCTAAGCAGAAGTTGACCACTGCCACTTCAAAGAAACTGTCTTGGGTTTTTTTTTTTTTTTTTTTTGTAGTTCAACTTCAAATGAAACATTAAACAAAACACTGTTTTTAAAAAATGGAAACGATTTGACAACCGGTCAAATTTGAAACTAAAACGGAAAAAAAAAATTTCAGTTAAGTAGTTCGATCACAGACCCAATCGATCTGGAGCCTGCAGAATCTTCTGGGCCGATCAGCCAAGGCAGGAGTAGACCCTGGAAATCCGAACCCAGTCCTGGAGGATAGGTTCCGGTTTGGAGACGCCGTGGCACGTGTGGTGACCCCATGCGGCTTTGCAGAGGTCTGGGGCAAACAGGCGTGGCTGGACAGGACCCAGGAGCAGTCACAGGGGGAACTGGTTCCATGGAAGCGGACCCAGGAAATAGGTCCAAGCGTAGGGGCAATGGAGGGTTGTGGGGCTCCTCACTGGAAACAGTAGGATCCGCAACCATGGGAAGAGGTAGGCTCGTAGGTTCTTCGTCATCAGTCCAACGTCTGCGGATGTGATCAATGTGGCGCCTGATCACAGACCATCTCCTATCTAACCTTGAAGGACAGAGGGCCGGTGACTCAAGAACAGTTCCAAACAGCCAGTCTTGCCAGGCCAAAGTTACGAACAACACTTTGTCACCGACTGTATATTCTCTGTCTTTTGCACCGCAATCATGATGATCTTCTGCTTGGACTGGATGTCTTCGACCTTGCGAGACAGTGTTGGCTGTGTCAGATCAAGACGAGTCTTTAGTCTCCGTTTCACGAGAAGTTCTGCAGGCGGCACACCAGTAGTAGAATGTGGAGTGATGTGCTGCTGAAAAGGGAATGTGGCCAACTTGTGTTGCACAGTGAGTTTGGGCGACATCTTCTTCATGGATTTTTTTGAATGTCTGAACCGCTCTTTTGCAAGGCCATTGGAAGCTGGATGGTATGGTGAGACAAGAACATGGCGAACGCCCAGAAACTGAGTGAGGTTTTGAACTCTGCGCTGGTGAACTTTGGACCATTGTAAAGAAACAATGGAATCTGGCAATCCGTGTGTAGCAAATAGTTCTCTCAAACAGCAAACTGTCTTTTCTGCCCGTAATCTTAGTCATTAGCTTAATTTCCATCCATTTCGAATGAGAATCCACCAGTACCAGAAACATATGTCCCATAAAAGGTCCGCAAAGTCTACATGCAGTCTGGACCACGGTTTTTTCAGGCCATCCCAAGGATGAAGTGGCGCTTTTTGAGGCATGTGGCGAACTTGTTGGCATGCTTCACATTCTCTGACAGTAGCTTCTATGTCCCCATCAAGTCCTGGCCACCAAACAAAAGAGGGGCAAGGCTCTTCATCTTGCAGACACCTGGATGACAAGAATGAAGCTCTTCCAGCATGGCTTTCCTACAAGCCGGAGGTACGACAACTCTGTTCCGTAAGAGTAAACAACCACTCTGAACACACAGTTCTGTTTCACGAGTCTTTTACAATTTCAGTTGTGAAATTTCCACTTTCCCGGGGAAATTTGAGGGCCATCCTGCAAAGTGTATTTCTTGACAAAGGACAATACAGGGTCACGATCAGTCTCTGCCTGAATGTCCGCTGAGTAACTGGTGTCGTGGAAAGATGGTCATCAGGAAGATGAATTCTTCTGGAGTCTCGGGCTCAGCACTGGTGGGTTGGCATGGGCAGCCTGCTTAGGCGTCAGCATGTGCATTGTGGTCCTGACTTGTACTGGGGTAGTGTATGTGTACGGTAACAACAACATTGCCCTCTTTGAATCCTGGTAGAAACCTCTGTTGGAATGGGTTTTTTGTTCACCAAAAATGTCATTCAAAGGGGTTGTGGGTCAGTGTACAAGTAAAAATGGCGGCCAAAAAGATAGTCACGAAATTTTTTCACTCCGAAGGTGATTGCAAGAGCTTCCCTTCAATGTTGGAGTAATTTCGTTCCGCTTTGTTCAGTGACCTTGAGGCATAGGCAATGGGGGCTCTGAGCCATCAGCACACTTGTGGGCAAGGACTGCTCCTAAGCCACCGCAGAAGCGTCGCAAGACAAGTCACATCCAGGTTTGGTTTGAAATGTACTAGGAGATTGGCTGACATAAGCATGTCCTTCACTTTCTTGAAAGCTTGATCCTGCTGTTCTCCCCATCTGAAAACAACACCTTTGCAAGGAGTTGTTAAGTGGAGAAAGTACAGTTGACAGCTGAGGCAAGAAATTTTTCCCCTAGAAATTAAATCGGCCCAAGAACGACTTTAGCTCAGTTGCGTTTTGGGGTTGTCGGGGCATCCTGGACAGCCTTCACCTTTTCCGGTGTTGGCTGGACTCCTTCTGCGTTGACTCGGTGACCTAAGTATGTAACCTCAGGTAGCATGAACTGGCATTTCTCTTTCTTCAATCGAAAACCTTCTGCTTCAAGTCTGCGAAATACTTCCCGGAGGTGAAGTATGTGGTCTTCATCTGTGCTGCCAGTGACCAAGATATCATCCTGAAACACCGCAACTTGCGGAATGTCCTGTAGCAAACAGTCCATTTGTTCGCTGGAAAATGGCTGGTGCAGTTTAGACTCCAAAGGGCAATCGATTGAATCTAAACAGGCCCTTCTGTGTGTTGATGGTAGTCAGGGCCTTGGATTCTTCAGCAAGGGGTAGCTGCTGGTATGCATGCTTCAAATCAAGTTTGGTAAAAGATTGTCCTCCAGCAACTTTATTGAACAGATCTTCAACTCGAGGCAATGGACACATCTGCTTTCGCTACTGTGTTTACCGTCACTTTGTAGTCACCACACAAAACGTTTCAGTTCCATCTGGCTTTAGAACTGGCACGACCCGGGGCTGCCCAAGCGAGTGCTTAAAATGGTTCAATGATTCCTTCATCTTCCAGTCTCTGGATTTCAGCTTCAACTTTGTCCCTTGTGCGTTTTTGGTACGTTCTAGCTTTGTAGAACTTGGGTTTGCAGCCATCTTCAACGGGAAAGTGTAACTGGACATGACTTTACATGTCCAAGTTCATCTTTGAAGAGATTAGGAAACTGGTCACATTCTGCTGAGGTGAGGGTGGTTTCATTGTTATTGATTTACCCGAATGTCTGTTTCCATGTCCAAACCTTGAATCCAGTTCCTACCGAGTAGACTGGGTCCACTTCAGTGACCACAATGAGAGGTAACATGGCAGACTTGTCTTGATGGCCCGACTTGGACTACAGCTTTTCCTCGCACTGGGATTGACGGCCGGTTTTATGTTTTTAACTTTGTTTCACAGTTGGTCAATGAAATTTCTCTTGTCCAACGGTCATCAAACACTCTAGCATTGATCAGAGTGACAGAAGCTCCGGTATCAACTTCAAAGAGCCATCGGTTTGCCTTTAACTGGGAAATGTGACAGTATATGGTTTGTTATCTCTCTTTTCAAAGTGCATCACCATTTCTATGTCCTCATGGTATTCAGAGACAACTTCTGTGAAGAGGAAGAAGTTCCAGTTTTGTTCTTTGAACGACAGACAGCTGCCAAATGTCCAATTTTTTGCAATGATTACAGGTGTAGTTCCTGAAAGGGCAACTGGCAGCAGAATGCATTTTACCACATCGGTTAACATTGTTGCTCTGGTTTTGTACATTGCCAGTTTTGTCAGGGGCTTTTGAAACTGGGGCCCTTCTCTGGATCATGTGCACATCAGGTGTAGATGGTGGCTCATCAGAGAACTTTGGATGAAGAGCTGCAGAGTGACATGTAGCTGTTTCCATGGCATGGGCAATTTCCACGGCCTTCGCAAAGGTCAATTTTTCTCTGACAGCAGCTTCTTCTGAGTTGTGGCATCAGAAAGGCCACACACAAATCTATCCCTAAGGGCCTCCTGCAAAAAACTGTCCAAATTCACATGTGGATGCTAAACGTCTAAGTTCCGCTGCAAAGTCATTCACAGTTTCCAGGTCATTTTGTTTTCTGTTGTGAAATTTGAACCTTTCGCCTATGACCAGTGGCTTGGGTGATACATGTGCCTTAAAAATGTCAACAAGCTGAACAAATGTTTTGGTGGCTGGTGTGTCAGGTGAGCACAGCGAAACGAAGCAGTGAATAGTATTTTGCACCAATAACTGACAGGAAAACACTTTTCTTCTTACCATCAGCTATATCATTCGCTTCAAAGTACATGGTAAGACGTTCAACGAAACAGTCAAAATTTTCCACTGCTGGATTGAATTCATCAAATTTAAGTGTGGTAGCCATTCTGAACGAAGAAACTTTCTTTAAGTCTTTTACCAACTAGAATTTGATCGGCACACCGTTATAACACCCTGACACACTGTTGACTGAACCTACAGTAAACCGGCTGGCTTCGTTACTGCTTGTATCACTAACGGTAACATGGACAGCAACAATCAATTTCTCCAAGAACGGTCTATCTTGTGAGAACTAATATTACTGTACTGTGTTCATAAAAAAAAAAGTTTATCAACTTCCCTGCATGAGTCTTTTGAGTCCTCGTCGCTAATGTGACATTCTTGCACTGAATAAGACGTACAACTCATGGTATGAAGTTCAGCCATTTAATCTGGTTCTTGCAGGACTCTCTTCCAAGAGCATCAAGGGGAACAACCCTACACTGTTGTTACACAAAGTGAACATAAACGGACTTTCACAGAGTTCAAAGTGTCTCTACGAAGCTTCGAAGACACGGAGCGGTCAAGATCTGCTGCGGATGATGATTCGCTACTGAAGTCTGCCTCCAGAGCTGGGCCCGAGTTACAGGCGGGATCGAGATGGGAAAGAACATTGATCTGTTTCAAGTGCAAACTTCCTGGTCATTTGCGAAAAAACTGTAATGAAAAGAAAGGGAAGGGAAGGCTGTGGTGTAGTCATTGTCACATGAACAATCACACAGACAATTCATGTCGTCGTAAGGGTAAAAACCGTGATAAGTCAATGAAGTGTCTGAACTGTCTGAAGATGATCATTCTTTGCTTTTGCTTGCCGTAGTGATAGTTCTCAGGTGAAGAGTGACAAACTCTTAGTTGATTGTGGTGCTACTACTCACATTTTCAACAATGTGTCCAAATTTGTTCAATTTGATGACAATTTTTATCCTGAGAAACATTACATTGAACTTGCACATGGGGAAAGGCAAAACAATATCGCATTGAAAAGGGGGAATGTGAATGTAACAATCTATGAAGCAAAGAATGGTAATATTACAGCTTCACTCAAAAATGCTTCTGTATGTACCATCATACCCCAGAACATATTTTCAGTCCAGCAAGGCTGAGAAGGCGTTAAGGTTTTTTTAGAGGTTTTTGATAATTGGTCAAGCTTATGCAGAAATATGAAATGTTTGATAAATTGATAAAACAAATCCGATTCTCTCCCGATCACACGAAATCGATCCGCGAAGTGGCATTTTTACCTGTAATCAAGGTAAATGGAGGTATCAACTAAATCTTGGATGTGACGTCACATGATGGACGGCATCAGCCCGGCCTACAAAAGCAACGGCGACAGAAAGCGATTCTGATTGGTTCATTGCAAACATCCCGATCGGTATTTAATTTATCATGTAAAAGCAGTGACTTGATTGCGACAGCCATGTAACTCTGGGGATGTTTCTGGCAAACCTTATCATTTGAAAACGCTAAGTTCTTTTTACCACGTCAGTTCCAGCTGGACCACGGAAACGAGCTATTCAGTTCCAGCGGGAAAACGCCCGAACACATCATTCCGAAGGCGTACGACTTTACCGAAGTCTCGAGGGAGGCTACCCCGACGACTTCTTGATGCGATCACGAGTGGACGGCGTAGCGGAGTTCTCCTTCCTCAAGCCTTAACGTTTCATTCATTTAAACAAGTGTGATCTGTCCATGATAAGAACAGAATAAACGTGCGACTATCGTACTCAAAGTATACGCGCACAATGCAAGACGAAGTTTTGATCCACTCGAACGGCCCCGGCAATTGTCGGAAACAGCTCGTTTCCTTTGGTCCAGCTGGAACTGCGTGGAAAAAATACTTGGTGGCCCGGCAGGGTTGCCCAACCAAATCCACTTCTTTCGGTACTGGATCAGATGGAAATGTGTGCAAAAAATATCCGTCTCCTGCTGAGCTGCTGCAGACGCCTACAGCACATATCTGCCACCCCCTCGTGACTTTTTAGGCTGTGGGGATCGCAACTCGTGTTGATTTCACTTGGCGTTGGCTTGTTGTGTAGGTCCGGCTGACGGCCAGTCCATCAAGTGACGTCACGGTTTTCGGTCTACCGCGCGGGGTTGACAGGTGTGCAAAACTCGTTTTTTTATCTATTAAATTCTTCCAGCGATTTTTTTTTGAAAAATTTAATACCATATGTAGTTATATGACATGTAGACCTGTTTTTAACAAATTATCGAAAATCTCTAAAGTAGACCTTTAAGGTTTCGTTCCAACCAGACTCAGCTGAAATTATCTACAAGATGGCACAAAATTCAACATTGAGAAGTATGGCAGGTTGTATTATCTGCAAACTTTGATAAAAATGTTGAAACTGATCGCATGAATTATGCAAACGATTTGAAAGGTTGGCATGAAATCTTGGGCCCACTGCAATGTTGATGATGTACTAAAACTTGAAAAAGGGGTTAAGGGCATGACAGTGACAGACAAGACAGACAGACCTGATGAATGTGATTTTGTGCGTGCGTGGCAAGATAAAAAATGACAGAAACAAGGGGCCACGACAGACTCGTTCAACTGTACCTTTACAGTTAGTTCATATGAACTTGCGGGCCAATTACCCCATTCTTCAAAAGATGATTTAAAATATGCCATGAGTTTCACTGATGATTATTCAGGAGCTGTTTTTGTGTACTTCTTGAAAAAAAAAGAGTGATGTTGTTGTAGCAACCGAAAAGTTTTTTGGCGGATTCTGCTCCTTTTGGCAAAGTAAAAGGAATGAGGTCAGATAATGGTACAGAATTTTTGTTCTGAGGCATTCATCTGCTTCTCAGGAAGAACAAAATAAAACATGAAAAATCTGCGCCTTACTCGCCACATCAAATGGCACAGCTGAGAGGTATAGGCGTACCCTGTTTGAAATGGGCCGTTGTTTGCTCATTCAGGCTGGCTCCCGAAGGAGCTGTGGCCGTACGCAGTTATGGCAGCTGCTTACATACGCAATTAGGTTTTTATTGCAAGCGCATCAATCAGACACCTTACTCTGCCCTGACTGGACACACTCCAAACTTGTCCAATATGAGGATATTTGGTGTGCAGTGTTTTGCATACACCCCAAGACAAAAAGAAACTTGATGACAGATGCAAAAGGGTATCTTTGTGGGTTATGACAGGGACAGCCCAGCATACTTGGTGTACTTTACAGAGACAAATAAGGTGGGACGGTACAGAAGGTTGGAATTTATGCCCAAAGAAACCCACATCAACATTTGTGACAAAGAAAAACACACTGACAAGAAACTTGACTGATCAGAAAACACAGACAAAAAGTTTTTCTTAAACATGGATGATTTGATGTTGAAGCGCAATGATGATTGTTGAGGTTAGTAATAAACCCAGTACACATGATGAGAAGACAGAAATTCCACCTACTCAAGGAGGTCAGAGTGTATGCCCGATGAAAAAGTACCTTCCGCAGAACGAAGGTATCCCACAGAGAACGAAATCCCCCAGTTCGTTTGGGCTGATTATGAAACAAACCCTTGGGGATGATGATGATGATGATCAAATCATGATGAATATTGATACTGTTACAAATTTTTCAGCTTTTCCACAATCTTACAGTGAGGCTATTAAATCCCTGAGTCTATTCTGTGGAAAGAAGCAATGAAAGATGAAATTCAATCTTTGGAAGAGAATGAGACATTCACACTGACCACCCTACCCGTAGGGTAGAAAAGCAGTGGGGGGACGTTGGGTATACACTGTAAAAGAAAGAGGTGATGGGTCACATCTCACCAAAACTAGATTTGTAGCAAAAGGGTTTCAGTCAAGTTGCAGGCATTGATTACACTGACACTTTTGCACCGACTGCAAATTTGAAACCCCTATTCGTACAGTGATGCAACTTGCTGCACAATATGACTTGATTCTACACCCAAATGGATGTGAAAAGTGCATATCTAAATGCACCAATTGATTGCGAAATCTACATGGAACAACCAGAGGGGTTTCAAACTCAAACCAAAAATGGAGAGAAGCTTGTTTATAAGTGAACAAGTCTTTATATGGCCTGAAACAATCTGGTAGAAATGGTAAACATGCTTCACAGGCATTTGGTGCAGAAAAAAATTTGAACGAGTCCCACTGACCATTGTGTCTACACCAAACATGATGGAGACAAAATGGTTATCATTGTTGTGTGGGTTGATGACCTGATTGTGGGTGCAAACAGTGAAAAATGCTATCTGAAAACAAGGGAAATTTTCAAAGACCGATTCCAAATGAAAGATCTTGGAAAACTCTCTTACTTTCTGGGTATGGATTTTGAACAAGGTGTAGGGTTGTAAAGATAAACCAGAAAAGATACATAAAAAAAAAATGCTGGAAAAATTTGACATGATTGATTGCAAACCCCAAAATCCACTCCTTGTGAACAAAAAATTGGGAACAGTGAAGATGATGATCCAATTGACGGCAGAAATACCGTGAAATTGTGGGCACTTTGATTTACATCATGATTTGTACCAGGGCCCCGACATTAGGTTGGATTGTCCCCTAATTGTCACAGCATTTATCAAAACTCTAGCTTCTCATTGGGTTGCTGTGAACATGTGTTGAGATATCCCGAAAGGTCAATGGACTATGGATTGATTTTCAGGAAAAAAATGAAGGGTTATCATTGATAGGCATAGTGATGCTGATTGGGCGTCGTCCTCTGAAGACAGACGCAGCACTACTGGATATTGTTTTTTACTGTCCAAGACTGGACCTCTCATTTTTGGAAATCAAGAAAACAGCCAACCGTGGCCTTGTCCACATGTGAGGCAGAATATTGCTCTTGCAGCCACTGTTCAGGAAAGCTTATATTTGAGCCCGTTACTAGAGGACATTGACAGAAAGAACAGTTTTTGGTCCTGTGTTGATTCTGGAAGACAAACAAGGCACAATCGCTTTGGCAAACAATCCTGTCAGTAGACAAAGATTTAAACACATTGACATCCGCTATCATTTCGTCAGAGATGTTTTGAACAAAAAGAAAATTGAACTGAAATATTGTCCTACTTCTGAAATGCTGGCAGATGTCATTTACTAAAACCTGCTACAAAACTCCAATTGCAAAAATTCAAGAATCTGATTTTTGGCTAATTTATTAATGTCAGTAAAAGGGCTAAAATAAATGTTTTTCACTGCTACAACATTTCCTGTTACACAAATTGAAGCTCTTAATTTGAGGGTTAAATGCGTTGAGTTTGTAGAGGTTATATTGTTATATTTAGGATTCTTGTGTTGTGTGTGCGAGATATAATTTCTTGCGAAACAGTGGGGGTGTTTAAGATAGACATGTGATCTTATGAAATTATGTCCCTTGTTACCAAGAAATAAATACCGGTGGCGCCCTCTTGCTTCTTGCCAACGGTCCAAGAGTGAACGTGCATTTTTGTTATGCAGTGAGAAAAAGACGTTTGTTTCTGTCTTTGTTCATTTTCCTCCATCATGTTTACTGCCAACATGGGCCATTACCCAATTTGTGCCACATGGTCCCAAAAAAAGGAGTAAAATCCCCAAAAACGGGGCCAAAACAATAACCTACCGTTGCTTTACAAACTTTAACAACCAAGACTTTTTGCATGACTTTCTTACCTCAAATCTCTCTTTAGTTTTTGACATAACTGATCCTGATCTTGCTGTTGAATTTTGGATCAAAACATTTACAGAAATATGTGATAAACACGCCCCTCTAAAAACGATTGGTATGGCATGATCCTAAACCGGATGGTACACTAAAGAGTTACAGGAGGCAGGTTACCTCAGAGATCTGCTTCCCATACCGCACCGTTCCGCAACTGCCGCACAGTCCCAAACCGCACCACACTGCAACAACCGACATGCCTTATTTGGAGCCGTTGTTATGGAAGCGAGAACTCTCTAATGCAGAGAGGAAGGTTTAACGACATCCGGAAAGCGTTCGCCTTCCGCCTTCTGCCCGCGGTTTTCAGCCTAGCTGTTTACATTGCGATTTTGAAGAAGTTTTTTCACGAAGGTTTTTTTCCAAGATTTTCTGGTCAAGATGGCGTCTTTCCAACATATCGACAACGATGTTTTCGATGAATTTATCGAAGATTTGTGCAACCAGCATGCGCTAGGGCTTGGAGATGATCAGCAGAGTGATGTGAGTGTGGGAACTGGAGTTAGTTCAGTTCACACCAGTGATTGTCTGACGTACAATCGGAAATTTCAGATGAAGATTCGCCACCTGTGCTTACCTGTGTACGCTGTCATTACGCAATATGAAGCTCATCATCCTACTCCTCTTGTGCAGAACATGAACATTGACCACATGTGACTTTATTTCTGTGGTTATACTGTGACTTTGTGAACAGAACTGTGCAAAATACTCAGGATCAGGATCAGGGGCGTTGTATCAAATACAACTTAGCCTATTTAGGCTTTTTACGCCCCATCTGTATGTATATATCCTTTTTTTTTTTCGTAACCGTTGGTCCAGTCATAGGCTAGCTCAGACCTATTATCCATCAAATTCATATCTAATTTTTGTTAATAATTCATGTTTATCTATGAGGTTCTTAAAAACATTAATACTAGTGCACGTTTGATGTTAGGCCTAAGTTAGTATAAAATCTAACTTGGAATTTATTATGGATGACAACATACCTACTAAAATAACTTCAAGCAAGAACCACCAGCCATGGATTACTACAAAAACTAAACGTTTGTTGAGAAGGAAACATCGTTTCTTTAAGAAATTGAAACTACATCCTAATTCAGAAAAATTACTGTTAGGTATAAACATATTAAGAGACGGTGTCAGAGAGAATGTAGACTTGCTCACTCCAATTATGTTAATTCGATGATTTCGGAAGGTGATCATCAAAACAAGAAATTATGGTCTTACATAAGGAGTAAGAGACAGGACAACATTGGGATTCCAGACCTGAGAAACAACCAGAATAACCTAATACAGGACCCTGAAGGGAAAGCAAACTTACTAAACAAGCAGTTTTGTTCAGTTTTCTCAAATCCCAAACCTTTAATTAACGTTAGACTAAAGGATGATGATAAACTCCCTGAAATGCAAAACATCAAAGTAAACAAAGCAGGAGTATTTAAGTTACTGACCAATATCAATGAAAACAAAGCTACTGGTCCCGATGGCATTCCTGGCAAGCTCTTAAAATTATGTGCCAATGAATTGAGTGAGGTATACCAATTACTTTACCAAGCTTCACTGGACCAGGGAGTAATACCTGATGAGTGGCGAGATGCGAGCATTGTTCCCTTATTCAAAAAGGGTGACAAAACAAAAGCAGAGAACTATAGACCTGTATCTCTTACATCCATATCAGCTAAACTACTTGAACACATAATATATAGTAGCATAATGGACCATCTTGACAAATATGACTTCTTAAATAATTCCCAGCATGGTTTTAGACAGCGAAGGAGTTGTGAGACTCAACTTATAACAACTCTCAATGATTTTAGTAACTGTTTAAATAACAGACAGCAAATAGATGCAATTTTATTAGACTTTTCTAAAGCCTTTGATAAGGTTGACCATGAGGGCCTGCTGCTTAAATTAGAACACATTGGCATTGACGGTTCTTTGCTAAAATGGGCTAGATCATTCCTCGTTGGGAGAACGCAGAAAGTTGTTGTGGAAGGGTCGTCATCCCATTGTAAACCAGTCTTGTCAGGTGTACCACAGGGAACTGTTCTGGGGCCCTTGTTTTTCTTAATTTATATAAATGACATAAGTAGAAATCTCTCTCCTGGAACTACTATAAGGCTTTTTGCAGATGACAGTTTAGTATATAGAACAATCAGAAGCAAGAATGATACTCGCATTCTACAAGAAGATCTAAACGCTTTACAAGAGTGGGAAAGAACTTGGAAAATGGAATTTCATCCCCAAAAGTGCCAAGTGTTGCGTATATGTAACAAACGCTCACCAATTAGATCAGATTATTCTATCCATAATACTATTCTTAAAGAAACTAATGCTGCAAAATATTTAGGCGTGATTATAGATAGTCGTCTCAAATGGAAAGAACATTACAATTTAGTATGTAAGAAAGCAAATAACATCTTAGCTTTCTTATACAGGAACATCAATGACTGCCCCCAAAAGGTTAAAGACGACTGCTACAAAACACTGGTTAGACCAGTACTGGAATATGGTTGCTCAGTTTGGGATCCTTACCATCTAAAGGACATTGATAACCTCGAAAAGATTCAGAAGAGAGCAGCACGGTTCGTAACAGGGAACCACATCAGAGAAAAGGGAATACTAGGAAGAACATGAGGAAATTAGAATGGAAACCCTTAGAAGAGAGAAGAGCTTTTATTAAACTTAACACCTTTTTCAAAGGCAGAGCTAAAGTAATTGATATTCCAATGGAACAACTAGTATTGATTAAAAGTAGCACCAGGAGTGGCGGTCAATGTTATACCATACCTGCATCAAATATTGACAACCACTTACATTCTTTTTATCCCAGTTCTGTACGGCTGTGGAACTCACTGCCGGGTGCCATCAAGATCGCCACAAGTGCAATCTCATTCAAGGGACAAATTGATTCGACAGTTTTGAGATCTGCATATTGATGATTTTCTATTTTTATTTCCCAAGATATTTTATTATCACCTGGGCCTGAATTTGGCCATTGCTTTTAAATCGAGTGCGACCCCTTGTTGCCAAATTTGCTCCAGGGGCCAACAGTCAGAGTCGCACTGTTTTATGTTATTTTATTTTATTTTTTAATATGCGCGCTGGTGACCTACTCGTTTTTGAGTGAACCAGTATTTTAGGAAGAAGAAGAAGAAGTGTTAGTTTATTCCAAAAGTTGGTTACTCTATTAGTAAAAGTAAATTTTCTTAAATTCGTTCTAGAATATTATTTAAATATCTTATCTTCACTGTTCCTTGTAACATTCTTCTGCGGAGTACAAAAAAAGCATGCTTTATCAACATCATCAATTTCATTAAATAGCCTATCTTGTATGCTTGAATCAAGTCTCCTCTTATTCTTCTTGCCTTAAGTGTTGGAAGTTGCAGATCTTTCCTGATATGAGTAATCTTTTATATTATGAATCATCTTGGTTGCTCTTCTTTGTACCTGTTCTAGAGCTTCTGATTGTCTCTTTAGCATTGGATACCATACAGTGTTGCCATATTCAAGAACAGGTCTAACTAGTGTCTTATATAATTGCAAAAAAGTGTCCTTTTCCATAAATGTAAAGGTTCTTTTTATTATTCCAATCATTCTGTTAGCCTTATTAATACTATTTACAATATGATTGTCAAATTTTTGTCAAAAGTCACACCTAGGTCTTTCTCTTCTTCACATTTAGATACTTTTATTTCCTTGCCCCCAATTTTCATTATATACTCCTTTTGTGGGTTTGTTTTACCAATATGAAGCACTTTACATTTTTCTGCATTAAAATATAGGTTCCAAGTATCAGACCACTGTACTAATGTTTCAATATCCTTTTGTAATTCCTTATGCAATTTTGGAGAGTATAAATACAGTTTTGTGTCATCTGCAAAGACTTTACATGAACTCTTTAATTCTACAGGGAGATTGATATTTATAATCACCGTAAATAATATTGGTCCCAAAATACTGCCTTGTGGTATCCCACTAATAACATCAGCACTATGAGAGAAGGAACTACCAATCCTTACCTTCTGAGTTCTTTTGATAAAAAGTCTCTAACCCAACCAAGTATATTTCCTATTATTCCATAAGACTCTAATTTCTTTAAAAGTCTTTCATGTGGTACTGAATCGAATGCTTTTCTAAAGTCTAAATACAAAACATCTATAGATATTCTCTCCTTTATCTATCTCCTTTGTGAAGTCTTCCATCACTTCTAAAAGTTGAGTCACACAAGACCTTTTTGCACGAAATCCATGTTGACACTCAGCATATAATTTATTTTCTGTCATATGTTTAATAATAGCCTCTCTAATAGTAATAAATGATTCTAAAATTTTGCATATAATGCATGTTAAACTCACTGGTCTATAATTTCCTGGATCTGTTCTTGTACCTTTTTTGAATACTGGAATGACTGTAGCTGTTTTCCAATCTGAAGGTACTATCATTTCTTTAACAGATTAGAATTGTATGTAAAGTGGGAAGGCCATCTCCTCGTTTAGCTCTTTTAGCACTCTCGATGGATGGCATCCGGACCACATGCCTTATTTAGGGTTTAAAGATTGAAGTTTCTTTTTTATTGCATCCACTGAAATGTCTACATTTTCTAACACTATGCCTTTTGACCTTGAAGCTGGACTTAGAACAGGCATATTTTTAATATCTTCCCTTGTGAATACACTAGAAAAAAATGCATTCAAAATATCTGCCTTACCTCTATCTGTCTCCACTGTGTCACCATCCTTAGTCACTAAAGGGCTCACTCTGGTCAGTATTCATCTTTGTTTTCGATTGTACATATCTCCAGAAGGCTTTTGGATTTTGTTTACATTCCTTTGATAACTTCTTTTCAAATTCCTTTTTTGCTTTTCTATTTTTTTATTACAAGTATTACGTGCTTTAATATAATTTTTGATAATCTTTCCCCTGCTTTGTGACTAAGAAGAGTATGTACAAGGAACTGTGCAAATATTTTCTGTGCTTGGATTCTTACCTGTATATTACGTCATTACAAGACTACATAAAGGTCAGTTAACATTTTTCTTTGACTTGTATTGTTTCTATGGTCATGTGTGTGACTGTCTGTCTGCATTGTTTTACTAACAAACACACCACACATTGATTTTTCCAACCTTTATTGAACACACCTGACATTTTTTAATTATTCTGTAATTAATTACCAAACTGACATTCAAAATTTTTGGGGGGGTACATTTGACCGCTTCAGTATAAAACATAACATCACTTCCATAAAACTTCCAAATTTCAAAGCAGTCAATCAACAAACAAGAAAGATATAATTATTTTAATGACTATACTCATTTTTAGCTCATTTCTAGCCAATCCTTATGGGCTAGAGGACTGAGAACACACTGTTTCTTATGGAAGTCAAGAGTTTTAAACAACATGGCTATGAAGAGGAATCTAGAAAACTGAG
Source organism: Conus ventricosus (assembly GCA_018398815.1). Classification (NCBI taxonomy): domain Eukaryota; kingdom Metazoa; phylum Mollusca; class Gastropoda; order Neogastropoda; family Conidae; genus Conus; species Conus ventricosus. Next base: position 81,207 of record JAFLJL010003793.1, read on the forward strand.
AAATGCAATAAATTCACAGAAGCGCAGAGAAAAAAACAAAATATCAGGGCTTCTGCTGGGGTGAAAATCTTTCCAGTCCCAGGGACCCCTTCATCAGATTTTTAAGGGTCCCAGGCTAACATTAAGGGGTCCCTACACCACAATAAAAACAACAAAATATACGTTAAAAAATTGCATCCCTGCACGCGCACTGCAATTGTCACAGACACATCATCACACTAAAAACAACAAAATAAACATCAAAAATTGTATCCGTTCTCGATCTTGCTCCTCTGCTACGCTTTTTCGCTTTTGCGACGATGATTTCGTTAACCACGCTTCGAGAGACATGTTGGAAACAAAGGCTTCGCGGAAATGCCTCTCTCCTGCCGGGAAAATGAAAAGCGTCATCGTGACATCACATGGCTCAAAGTAGGAAAATTCGGTCAACTGAAAACGATGCCGTGGCCTAGCGTTAAGCTTAGTCAGTCAGCCTCAGCAGATGATAAAAGTGACCGACGTATGTTGTTAGGAGGCTGCCTTACTCGCTTTGTTACTGTTCAAACTTGAAAAGGGATGGGTTCGGTCCGAAGTGTAGCAGACCTACGATGTTACGGCACCCAACTTACGATGTTGAAGGCAGTCTTTTCTTCACTTTATGTCTGACTTCACCAAAATTTGAAGGGGTCCCTGGGGACCCTTTACACGGACACCCAGTGTGTCCCGTAGAGTTTTAATGCGTACTGTATTATTCCACCAATAACAGTCTTTGGAATTTATCACTACCTAACTCACCTAAAACAGTCAGGTACCTGCGGGGTGGATGGCCTAGACGGAAAAAATCCTCAAACTATCAGCGCTAGCAAATTTTACAGATACAAAAAATACATCTTCAATTTATGCATAGACAAAAATCATTTCCCGATAGTTTCAAAAAAGCAAAAGTCATTCCTATCCACAAGGCAGGTGACAACTCAGACCCTGCAAACTACTGACCAATCTCAATCATTTCCTCTATTTCCAAACCTTTGGAAAAACACATGAACAAACACACATTACACCACCTGTATACCACTTGCTTCATCCAAGACAGTCCGGGTTTCAACACAACCATTCATGCCACACAGCCCAAATCAACTTAGTTGATGACTGGCTGAAAAGCATTGACAACAACAGATATTGTGATGTCCTATTCATCGATTTGATGTGATAGACCATCTACCATCTTCTTATAAAATTGAAATTGTATGGCTTATCCACAAAAACTCTTACGCTTTTTCAATCATACCTCGCAAATAGGCAACAGTGTGTGAAAAGCAATACAACTATCTTTTCATTTCAAACACTTTCCTATGGCGTCCCACAAGGCTCTATCCTGGGTCCCTTACTGTTCACAATTTACATCAATGATCTACCTCTCCATATCGCATCCACCTATGAACTCTTTGCTGATGATACAAAATACACATAATCATTCTGATGCTACTGTTCTTGCACAAACTTTACAAGATAGTGCGAATGACCTCGTAAAATGGACTGAACTAAATCACATGTCGCTTCACCCTCAAAAAACTAAATCCATGCTTATCCCAACCAGGCAAAAAAGACAAAATCTCGCTATTAAGTTTCCTCCTCTTAAAGATGAACCTGTTGAACAGGTTACACACCTCAAAGTGCTAGGGATAACAATTGATAACAACATTAGTTGGCAAGCTCACATAACCTCACTGTGCAAAAAAGTTTCACAGAAAGTTTATTAACTCACCAAAATCAAACGCTTCCTCGACCTGCATTCCTCGCAAGCTCTTTTTCCAGTCTCATATTCAATCACACATAGACTATGGATCTACTCTATGGGACTCTGCTAGCGCTATCACCCTCAACCATTTCTAAGCCTACACAAGCGAGCACTCAAATTAGTCCTCCTAAAAACCAGTAGTCTTCTGGACTCGGACTATAAAAAGATTCAGGTTCTCCCCTTTACGTCTGAGATTAGAGTACAACAAAGGGATCATAATGCACAGGATTGTGTCTCAGTCTGGGAAGGCACTGTCCCTTCCTCCATTTCTCCACCCTCTCTCTCGTTCATCTCCTTTCGTTCTGTTTATCGTTGTTGTGCGTGTGTGTGTGTGTAAGTGAACTGTGCTCAATGCTACTTATGATTATATTATTGTGCTTTTGCAAGGGGGAAAGGAGAGGCCATAAATGATAGATTTTATATGAATTTCAAGTGGAATGATAATTTTTTGTTGTTGTGAATGTCCACTGATAATGTAAGCCTTTTCACTTTGCTGGCTTCCTCCCCTTTTTGCTTTGCTTTTCTTTTCTTTCTACCACGCACACACCCCTCCCCCTCTCTCTCTGTGTCACCTTTCCCTTTGATTTTGTTTGTTTTCTGTTCTGCTCATGCTCCCCTTTCTTACTCTTCCATTGTCAATAGCTATGTGTGTATATATACATATATATATATATATATATATATATATAGTTTTTCAGCCCTGATATGGCCCTTTGCGGTCGGCTGGGCTATAAGCAACATTATCTTATCTTATATATAGTTTTTTTGTGTGTGTGTGGTTTTTTTTTTTAGCTTTTCATTCTGTCCACCTATTCCTTCCACACAGCTTACTCACTTTCAAACACCACACACCCCACGTCTGTCTCATCACCACCCTCACTGTGCGCACGATACTTATGTGGTGTGCCCTTCAGGGCTTTTCTGTTGTTGTTTTTTTTATATACACTCTTCCCACGTCATGGGAGTCCATTGGGGAACGCCCACCAGTACGGATGTCCTTGCACCCACCGAGACAGGGACTGTCGACTAGAGTAGTCTTGCCAAGCTTCTCAGACTGCCTGCCTTGTGCAAAGGAATCTGACTTCTGATCATCAGGTGATGTGGGAATCCGTGTGCTGTGTGAGAACGGCGAGTTTAGCTTGTTGTGGGAAGGTTCAGGGACAATACCAAGGTGCAACCAGATATATTTCCGGGAATTGACTGGACAATGCTTTTTTTTTTTTTTTTTTTTTTGTGTTGATGACACTTGCAACCTGTGTTAGGTTGTGTTAATGTGGAAAAAAAAAAAAAAAAGAAGCTCACTATGAGGTTTTTAGGAGACCGGAGTGGACAGTGTAAAATATGTGCATTGCTTCCAGCAGGTGTAGTAGCTAGGTCGTGCATTGGATTGCTTGACATGTGTCCTGTTTGATGGTTGTGATTTTTTGTTGTTGTTTTTTTTTTTTTCTTACTCCCCCTAGACGAGTAGAGCCATATATAATTTCTTTGTTGCGGACTCTGTTCATCTGTTTGGTTTTATGTATTGTGTTAATAAAGTTTGTCTAGTTATCCACCTGATGCCTTCCAGTTTGGTTTGTGGGGTATTTACTGGGTGTGTGAAGGATTGAGATTGCCTAATATCTGGCGAGCTTTGTCCGCAGTTTTTCCCCTGCGTGACAGGCACCCACCACATTAGTTTACAGATTCTCGATTAATTCCTCAAGGACTCTACCCAAACTTCATGTTCCCGTTCCTAGAATTGACTTATTCAAATCCAGTTTAACATATATCCAGGTTCCTCACTTCCTGTCAATGGAACTCGCTCCCTGAATCAACCAAACAACACCAATGCATATCAACCTTCAAACACCATTGTTTCAACCATCTTATTGCCAGTATTTGCATACTCCGTCGTAAATCCACCACCAACCACCACCACCCTCTTTGCCTTAGTATGAACCTATCTATTTAGAAAGCGTTTTTGAAATGCACATGTTCTGTTTAGTATGTAAATGTGAGTGTGTGTGTGTGTGTGTGTGTGTGTGTGTGTGTGTGTGTGTTTCCTACTACCTGCTGCCCTCTTTCATTATGTCGTTAAGCTTATTATTCTCATTCTCACTCTCTCTCTCTCTCCTCTCTCTCTCTCCTCTCTCTCTCTCTCTCTCTCTCTCTCTCTCTCTCATGGTTCTGGAATGACTTGATATATTATCTACATGACATCCCCCCCCCCCCCCCTACCCATGGTGACTGGGCTATCATGCATCCCCCCCCCCCCCCCTCCATTTGTGCTTTATTTTCCTTTTTTCCCCTGGTGCTTCAAAATGGATTGCCTTACATCTTGGTGTTTTTGTACTCCCAGTTCTTATAGAACAGGAGTACTTTAGAATGGGAACGAAGAAATGCTGTGTGTGTGTGTGTGTGTGTGTGTGTGTGTGTGTGTGTGTGTGTGTCCGTGGTCAAAATGTGTTCCACTTGCTCCAGACAAAACTACTGGGCCGATCTTTCTGAACATTTATAACCTGTTCATTATGGGCCACGGATGATGCCCGATGTTTTATTTTGCCGCTATAGCCGTTACTAACAGCTGCAACGGCCTGTAACGGTTTTTCTTCTTTATGGAATATCTCAGAAAGTACTTGGCCGATCTTTGTAAAAATGAGCAGTTACGTTCATTAGGGGTCACGGAGATGATGCCTGATGTTTTAGTTTACCTATTTTAGCTGTTACTTACGCGGTAACGGCCTGTACTTTTCTTCTTTATGGAATACTCAGAAAGTACTAGGCTGATCTTTCTGAAAATTTGTAGGTTGTTCATTATGGGTTACGAATAATGCCAATGTTTTACTTTATCTTTTATAAATCGTTACTAAACAGCTGTAACGGCCTGTAACGGTTTTTCTTCTTTATGGATATCTCAGAAATACTTGGCGACCTTTATTATAATTAGCAGATATGTTCATTATGGGTCACAGATGATCCCTGATGTTTTAGTTTGCCCGTTATAGCCTTTTACTAATGGTTGTAACGGCCTGTAACAGTTTTTCTTCTTTTATGGAATATCTCAAAAAGTACTTTGGCCAATTTATAAAGCGGTTTGGATGGTCTTGTGACAAAACGGAGCCCTCTGTCCATGTATGTAAGTGATGTAGTGCTGAAAATGGATAACAACCGTTAAAACCGTTATTCGGACGGTTATTTCTTATATTAGGTGGATTTAATTAAATTTGGTATATTTTATAGAAAGGTTTCACACACATGTAAATGGCCATTCCATGTAGTGTTTCAAAAGGGAAAACCGTTTTTAAAAAATGTATTCTTGACATATTGTCCAATTTGGTGAAATTTGATAAACACAGGCTTTATCCCGTGAGGACAAAAATACCGGTATCAAAAGTGTATATTGGTTATAAAAACCGTTAAACCGTTATTTTGCCGTTATTTTCATATATTGGGTGGGTTTTATGAAATTTTGTTAGAAAGGTTATCACACACAAATGGCACTTCCATGTAGTGTTTTCAAAATTTGCCCGGGAAAAAACCGTTATTCTTGATCAAATAGAGGAAGGTTTTGAACGAGCATAATTTGACACTCAAATCAGGGAATGTTTGTCTGTCTAATGCCTCCTGTCTGTCCCGTCCACTTGTTTTTCAGAGCAAAAGTGGAGTCATCATGGATGTTTAGATTAATGAGGGCATTTAGTTTCGTGGCTGAAAGTTAACGAGGTTGTTTGCTTGAAAGTTAGACAGCTGTCAAGAAAGCCCATCATCTGGTGGTTTTCTTTCAATGTGTTCCGGACTTGTCTGGACCCATTACATGTACTGCCCTGCCCAGGGCTGGACCCTGGACTCCACCATCACCTTGAGGTGTTACCTCCCTGACTGGTCGTCCCCTCCAAGTGTACACACAATTTCAATGACAGAGTTAGTTTCAAGAGACGGCCCGTTTACGGGTTTCCCTTCCGACAGATGCACAGTGAACAACGTCTCCACCCCATCGTGCACATCCTCCAGCAGTGAGTGTGGCTGAAAACCCCGCCAATGCCACTTACTTCATTGTTCACCACCCCTTCACTGTTGTGTGCTGATGATGACAGTACCTGGCAATGCCCTGTGGCCTGCTTAAATGATCTTCTTATTCCACAGCTGACGTACCCCAAATGACAACTGTGACAACAGGGAGGTGGTGGGAAAGTGGACTCTTTGTCTTGGTGACCATCACTGAGAAATAACGTCCGGTAGCTTCTTCATAACACGTGAATACCCAACCCCCCACGCCCGTGCATGTATGCATGTGCGGGGCGCGGCGAAGTGTGTGTGTGTGTGTGCCGCGCGAGCAGTGCACAGGCATATGTGTATGTGTGTGTGAAGGACAGGAGGCCTAGATAGGTTTCGTTTTGTTTCTCCAGAAGTGATGAACCGAATCGAGTAAAGTTATTTATATAGCCCAGCCGAGCTGGCAGTCGCATTGTGTTCACACTAAACTGGATAATGCGTGTGTTGACTGACGGGATAATGTGGTGTTTAGTTTGACTGGATAATTGCGGTGTTTAGATTGACTGGATAATGGGTGTTTAGACTGACTGGATAATGCGGTGTTTAGACTGACTGGATAGCGGTGTTTACACTTTTAGACTGACTGGATAATGCAGTGTTTAGACTGATGGATAATGCGGTGTTTAGATTGACTGGATAATGCGGTGTTTAGACTGACTGGATAATGCGGTTTTTTAAAATGTTATTTTTTTATAATTTATTATTATTATTATTGTTGTTGTTGTTATTACTATTGTTATTCATACCCTTATTATTATATTTTTAAATAATTATTATTATCATTGGTGTTTTTTTTAAGATTATTATTAAACATTATTGTTCTTGTCTTTGTTATAATCATCAATCTCATTATGATTATTATTGTTAAATTTTCATCATCATCTCATCATTTATCATCACCACCCCAACACATATGTACACACATTCATTCACACAGGCACGCGCACGCACGCACGCACCACACAAACCCCCACACCACACACACACACACACACACACACACACCCCACCCACACACACACCACTTCCATCATCATCCTCATCATCATCATCATCACCATCACCACCATCATCATCGTAACCCCATATCACGACCCATACAAAGTCACAAAACATTTAAAGCAGTATAACAAATTTTAAAAGAAATAAGCGTTTTTGAGTGAACCAGTAATTTTAGGAGAAGAATACATTTAAAACTGATCTTCCCCATTCGCCCTTGTACACCAGATCTGAAGGCATTTCATACATAAAAACTGATGTTTTGCATTTTTCCCTGTACACCAGTTCTGAAGGCATTTCAATACATAAAACTGATGTTCGCATTCGCCCTCGTACACACGATACAACATGAGGCATTTTCAATACACTTAAAATGATGTTCACCCTTCGGCCTCGTACACACAGATATGACATGAAGGCATTACAATACACTTAAAACTGATGTTCACATTCGCCCTCGTACCCCACAGATATGACATGAAGGCATTACAATAAAATTAAAACTGATGTTCACATTCGCCCTCGTACACACAGATACGACATGAAGGGATTACAATACACTTTTAAAAATGATGTTCACTTCGCCCTCGTACACACAGATACGCATGAAGGCATTACAATACACTTAAAACTGATGTTCACATTCGCCCTCGTACACACTGATACGACATGGGAAAGGGATTACAATACACTTAAAACTGATTTTCACATTCGCCCTCGTAAAACACAGATAAAGACATGAAAGGGATTACAATACACTTAAAACTGATGTTCACATTCGCCATGTACACACAATACATTTAAAAACGATGTTTTACACTCGCCCTGTACACACAGATACGAAATGAAGGCATTTCAGTAATTTAAAAAATGATGTTCACACTGCCCTCGTACACACAGTTTCGAATGAAGGCATTACAATACATTTTAAAAATGAGTTCACATTCCCCTCGTACACAAGATACGAAAAGAAGGCATTTGAATACATTTTAAAACTGATGTATTGTTCACATTCGCCCTCGTACACACAGAAAGAAATGAAGGTTTTACAATACATTTAAAACTGATGTTCACATTCGCCCTCGAACACACGATACGAAATGAAGGTTTTACAAATACAAAAACTGATGTTCGCATTCGCCCTCGTACACACAGATACGAAATGAAGGTTTTACAATACATAAAACTGATGTTCGCATTCGCCCTCGTACACACGATCGAAATGAAGGCATTACAAAATATAAAACTGATGTTCGCATTCCCCCCTCGTACACCAAAATACGAAATGAAGGCATTACAATACATAAACTGATGCTCAATTCGCCCTCGTACACACAGATACGAAATGAAGGCATTACAATACATAAAATTTATGCTCACATTCGCCCTCGTACACACAGATACACATGAAGGCATTTTAATACTAAAACTGATGTTCACATTCGCCCTCGTACACACAGATACGACATGAAGGCATTACAATACATAAAACTGATGCTCACATTCGCCCTCGTACACACAGATACGAAATGAAGGCATTACAATACATAAAACTGATGTTCACATTCGCCCTCGTACACACAGATACGACATGAAGGCATTACAATACATTTAAAATTTTCACATTCGCCCTCGTACACACAGATACGACCCGTGAGGTCGCCTGGGCTATAAACAATATGAAGTCACACACACACACGTGCGCGTAGCGTCTCTCCAGCCCTGATGTGGCCCTTTGCGGTCGGCTGGGCTATAAGCAACATTATCCTCTCTCTCTCTCTCTCTCTCTCTCTCTCTCTCTTCTCTCTCTCTCTCTCTCTCTCTCTCACACACACACACACACACGCACACACACACACGCGCGCATGCGCGCTCGTACACTTGCACACACACACACACACACACACACACACACACACACACACACACACACACACACATTCACGCACACGCACGCATGCACGCACGCACGCACGCACGCACGCA
>JAFLJL010003793.1:92500-98274 GCA_018398815.1 Conus ventricosus
AGTTTATATGAGTCAACCCTTCTATCTATAGATCGCAGCATTATTGAACACGAAGATATTGAAGTGTTTATAACAACTTTAGAAAAGCTATTATATCTGCAGCTGAGAGATCAATGCCAAAGTGCAAATCTTCTACAGATAAAAAAATATCAAGGAAATAGTTGGTGGAATGAAGAGTGCGCAGAAGCCGTATCTAATAAAAAAGAAAACATACAAAACATGGCTCAAAGATAGAACTGATGAAAACTTTATTGAAATGAAACGTGCAAAAAGCCACAGTAACAGGGTTGTCGCAAAAGCAAAACGTCTCTATTTCAATCATTTTTGTCATTCAGAAATATTTTCATCAAAGGACATGCACAGAGTATGGAAAAAGGTAAAGGAGTTAAAAAACAAGTATTATCTACCTTCATATCCTATTAAATTAGAAAAAAATACTATTCCAACATCATCAGAGAAAGCTGAAGCATTTGTACAAGCTTTTTTCAAAAAATAACTCATCAACTAGACTACATACAGATACCAAAAGTTACAGAGAACTAGAGGAGAAAAAGGATACTTATTGTGATCCCACACCGGATCCAAACCTTTTACTTAAATGCATCTATAACATTTGAAGAATTTAAAGAAGCACTAATTTCATTCTCCTCGAATAAGACAGCTGTTGGATTAGATGGAATTTCGTATCAATTGTTATGCCACTTACCTTTGTGCTGGAAGCAATTACTTCACTCGTTTTACCAAAAATGTTTGTTAAATGGAACTCTTCCTACTTTCTGGAAGAGGATAGTGGTAATACAGTTCCAAAACAAGGTAAACCTAGGTCTGCAATTGATAGTTATCGACCAATAGCATTAACATCTCAAGTTGGAAAAAATACTGGAAAAAATAGTTGAAAAAACGCATTTTACATTATTGCGAAAAGAATGACATAATTCCCAACAATCAAGCAGGCTTCAGAAAAGGTAGAAGTACAATCGATCACCTTGTAAAACTTGCAAGTCATGTTAAAAAACAATTTGCTCGTAGAAAAAGTACTCTTGCTACTTTCTTTGACATTAGAAAAGCATACGATAGTGTCTGGCATTCTCGTTTACTTTATAAGTTGAAAAATATTGGGATTAATGGCTCAATGTATCAGTTCATAAATCTTTCTTATCTGAGAGATCAGTTTGTACAAGGGTTGGTAAATGTTACTCTTCGTTTAAAGATATTGACATTGGCATCCCTCAGGGCTCCATTATTGCACCTATTCTATTTACAATTTCAAATTTACAATCTTCCTAAAATACTGTCTAAAGTATGCATGTAGTGCAATATGCCGATGATATTGCAATGTGGATGAATACAAACATCAAAAAACAGACAAATAAGAGAACCATATTATTATACAAAAATTATATCAAATTGAAATTGACAAACTGAATAAATATATGAACGAAAATGGACTAGAACTATCAGGAGAAAAGACACAATTAATGTTATTCAACAATGGTAAAAATCCAAAAGTTTTGCCTCAACTTGTGCTAGAAAATAAAACTCTTCAATATTCCAATAATGTTAAATTTTTAGGTGTTCATTTCACTCCTAAATTAAACTGGAGATTCCATATTGAATATCTTATAAACAATGCCAGACAAAGGCTGTCTTTACTAAAAATAATCTGTGCTCAATCGTGGGGTCAAGATTCCCAAACTCTTGTACATCTTTCTATTAGTCTGGTTCGTTCAAAATTGACTTACGGACAGGAAGTATATTTTTCAGCTTCTCAAACATTACTTAAGCGGTTACAAAGTATAGACAGTAAAGCTATTAAAATAGCCCTTGGTGTTCCAGTACATTCTAATACTTTTAAAACATATAAAGAAGCTAATCTCTTGTCACTTGATGATCAACGCAAACTAGCAACAGCCAAGTATGTAACCAGAAGTCTTTTTGTATCAAATTCAGTAACAAATGAAATCTTTCTTGATTCCAAATCGGATTTTCCTAAAAGGGCACAGAATATTTCTTACCTGCAGCCCATTCGAAATTATACTGATGATTTATTTAAAAAATGTGACATCGATATTGCATCCATTTCAAAACCTCCAACTATGCCCACAGTTCCTCAATGGGAGCATATCTCTCCAAATTTTGATATAGATTATACTACTCTAAAAAAGAAGACAATGTTAATTTGATATCAGTAGAAGCAAAAGAACATCTTGAAAACACATATCCACATCATCTTAAAATCTACACGGATGGTTCAGTTTTAGAATCTTATACAGGAGCTGGATTTGTAATTCCCGATTTTAAAGCAAAGAAATCATTTTGTTTAGGAAAGAACTTTTCAGTTTTCACTGCTGAACTATATGCAATCCTTATGGCCTTATCTTGGATATCTAATCTTGATGTGGCAATTTACAGCATTCTAATCTGTGTTGACTCAAAATCTGTTCTTTATAGCTTACGAAATTGGGATGCAAATGTAAGGAAAGACTTAATTTTGATATAAAATTTATGATACATTCAGTTATGGCGAAAGGAACTTTTGTAGAGTTTTGCTGGATCCCAACTCATTGTGGTATCTATGGAAATGAAATAGCTGATAAATTAGCAAAAGAGGGTGCTCTTAGAAAAAATCCAGAAAGTGGATTAAAATTAGATAAACATGAAATCATTTCTCTATTAGAAAATTGTATGAACAATGAAAAACTTCCTGCAAAAACGAAAGTGTTATTATGTCAAAGATCATTGTCCAGTATAATTTATAAGATGCGTTTAAACTCGTGGAAAACCAAATTTTCTAAGGATGTAGATTGCGCTTGTGGTCTCCCATTATCTATTCAACATATTCTTTTGAATGTCCAATTCTAACATCTTTATATAATATTCAAAGGATAGATATTGATTCCTTAGGGGCTTTACAAGAAATACTTTACAGCCCCAAAATGATTGATATAGCAAAGGCTATATCGAGTTCTGTTATCATTCATTTATTGTAATTGATTTATCAGTTTAAAATTATTGTTTGGTCGTTAATAGGCAAATTTTCATGCATTTGTGTCCGTGTGCGCGCGCGCGCACACACACGTGCACACACACACACGCGCGCGCACACGCACACGCGCACACACACACACACATACGGGCGCGCGCATGCATGCACGCACACGCACTCATATAAGCACTTACACACATACACTTTTTTTTTTTTTTAAGTCTAATATCACCATCGTTGTGACGAGACTCTAAATTAAATCAATCCATGTATGGGAAATGAAGTCAGAACCAATGTTAACTCCGAGGGAAAAATCCCCTGCACCGAAACGCCCCAGCGGAGGTTCGAACCCGCAACCCAGGATCACCAAGATTACGAGTCAGGCGCTCTACCAACTGAGCTATTCCGGCTCCCAAAACGCACATAGATAGGAAACGCAAAACACACACACACACACACACACACACACACACACAAACAACAAACAACAAACAAACAAACAAAAAACAACAACACATCATTGTGTGTAGTAGACCAGTCGATGTAGCCTACATGACAGGCCACACTCCACAGTTAGGATTTTGCTGTAAATCACAACATCATCCATGTTAGCGTTTTGAGGCCACACTCCACAGTTAGGGTTTTGCTGTAAATCACTATATCATCCAAGTTAGCGTTTTGAGGCCTGCTGAGTGGCATAAGTTTGAGCCAGCATTAGATAGTGAACTGGTAAATTGATCAGAAGAATAACCCCCACCCATCATCTCACCTGGCAAATTGATCAGAAGAATAACTCCCACCCATCATCTCACCTGGCAAATTGATCAGAAGAATAACCCCACCCATCATCTCACCTGGTAAATTGATCAGCAGAATAACCCCACCCATCATCTCACCTGGTAAATTGATCAGAAGAATAACCCCCACCCATCATCTCACCTGGTAAATTGATCAGCAGAATAACCCCCACCCATCATCTCACCTGGTAAATTGATCAGCAGAATAACCCCCACCCATCATCTCACCTGGTAAATTGATCAGCAGAATAACCCCCACCCATCATCTCACCTGGTAAATTGATCAGAAGAATAACCCCCACCATCATTTCACCTATTTTTAAAATTTCCACCAATGACAGCATTCACAATTTTCATATGCATGACCCGCCCCCCCCCCCAGCTCATGTCACATTTCAGGCCTTCTCACCCACCTTGACCAATATCTTTGCGCCAGGTGGTTCATCCTAAATAGTTCCATTATTTTCATTTTAATCTGTGTGCTTGGAACCAGCTGGGATGTACGAGGGTTGGAAAATAAGTCCGTGGCCCAAGTGTGAAGGAAAGGCATCAAGAGTCTGTTCGCCTGTTACTTTTCAACATTGTCTGTTCACCTGTTATTTTTCAACATAGTCTGTTTACTTTTCAACATAGTCTCTTCACCTGTTACCTTTCAACATAGTCTGTTCACCAGTTATTTTTCAACATAGTCTGTTCACCTGTTATTTTTCAGCATAGTATGTTCACCTGTTACTTTTCAACATAGTCTGTTCACCTGTTATTTTTCAACAAGGTCTGTTCACCTGTTATTTTTCAACATAGTCTGTTCACCTGTTACTTTTCAACATAGTCTGTTCACCTGTTACTTTTCAACACAGTCTGTTCACTGTTACATTTCAACACAGCCTGTTCACCTGTTACTTTTCAACACAGTCTGTTCACCTGTTACATTTCAACATAGTCTGTTCACCTATTGTTTTTCAACATAGTCTGTTCACCTGTTACTTTTCAACATAGTCTGTTCACCTGTTGTTTTTCAACATAGTCTGTTCACCTGTTGTTTTTCAACATAGTCTGTTCACCTGTTATTTTTCAACATAGTCTGTTCACCTGTTACTTTTCAACATGGTCTGTTCACCTGTTACTTTTCAACAAAGTCCCCTCTCAAGGCCACACACCGTTCCCATGGCTTCTGCAGCATCTGGATCCCTTCGCGGAAGGAGGTTCTATCTGGGGACCATAGGAACACCTGTAGCCTCCATCACTTCATTACCTGTGCTGAATCTGATTCCAGCAAGGTGTTTCTTCAGAAACGAGAACAGGTAGTAATCGGAGGGGGCCAGGTCTGGCGAATATTGGGGGGGGGGGGGGGGGGGGGGGGGGGGGGGAGGGGAGGGCAGTTCGTATCCACAGTTACGAATGGTTGCCATGGCAATAGTGGAGCGGTGAGCAGGTGCGTTACCTTGAAAGTAGAGAACGCCTCTGGTCAACTGTCCAGGGTGTTTCTCGATGATAGCTGCTCGCAATTGCCGCGGTAAATTAGAGTAATATTCTCCCATCACAGTGCGCCCATATTCATTCAAGTCAATCAACAGGATCCCATCCGCATCCCAGAAAACTGATGCCATGACCTTGCCCGCCGAGTGGTGACCCTGGCTTTCTTGGGAGGGGGAGAGTCCATGTGTTTCCACTGCTTTGACATTCTTTTTGTTTCTGGCGTGAAGTGATGGCACCAGGTCTCATCCATGGTAATCAACCTCTGGAGAAGGCCTTCTGGGTCTGTTAAACAGGCGAAGATTGTCGCGCGACATGTTGAACCGAGTGCGTTTCTGGTCGAGAGTCTGAAGCCTTGGTACCCAGCGTGCGGATACCTTGCTCATGGCCAGGTGTTCTTTCAGGATGGCAAGTACTGTGGTGTGGGAGACCCCCACCTCACTGGCTATGCATTGATGGTCAGTCGTGGTCAGCCATTTCAGATCATGAACTTTGGCAATGGTTTTCTCAGTGCAGTC
>JAFLJL010003793.1:98374-100874 GCA_018398815.1 Conus ventricosus
TTACTATGTTAAAAATGCGGTGGCCATATAGGGCCGACATTCGTGAAAACCTCATTTAGTAAAGAAGACAAATGGGTTTGTACAATATGAGTACAAGGAAATGTGCTGAAATGTTGTCTACGTAAAGAAGACAAATGGGTTTGTAGAATATGAGTACAAGGAAATGTGCTGAAATATTGTCTACGTAAAGCAGCGGAACCCTTTGCTTTGGTTTTGCCCATTTCTCCGTTACTATATCAACTACTTCAACTGTCATATCAAACTAAATACTACATCTCTTGCATTGGCATGGGTCATGTGTCTTTCACTGGGGAAAACTAGTACCAGAAGTATTGATTTCAATCAACACACTAGTTACACTTCAAAACAGGCGCGCGTGTGCTGTCTGAATGCATGTGTGTACATATGTGTTAGGGTGGGTGGGTGGGGGGGGGGGGGGGGGGGTAAAAATACCATTTTAAAGCGAAAACAGCAGTAGTTGTGATGATGATGATGATGATGATGACGATGACGATGATGATGATGATGATGATGATGATGATGATGATGACGATGATGATGATGATGATGATGATGATGATGATGACGATGATAATAATAACAACAATAATAATCATAATGATGATGATGATTATAACAAAGACAAGAACAATAATGGTAATTTTTTTTTTAATAAATGATAATAATTATTATTATAAAAATAATAATAACAAGAGTAAGAATAACAATAGTAATAACAATAATAATAATAATAGCAACAATAACAACATTTTAAACACTGCATTGTCCAGTCAGTCTGAACACCGCATTATCAGTCAGTGTAAACACCGCATTATCCAGTCAGTGTAAACACTGCATTATCCAGTCAGTGTAAACACCGCATTATCCAGTCAGTGTAAACACCGCATTATCCAGTCAGTCTAACACCGCATTATCCAGTAAGTCTAAATACCGCATTATCCAGTCAGTGTAAACACGCATTATCCAGTCAGTGTAAACGCCGCATTATCCAGTCAGTGTAAACACCGCATTATCCAGTCAGTCTAAACACAATGCGGACTGCTGGCTGGGCTGGGCTATAAATAACATGACTCGATTCGGTTCTTCACTTCTGGAAAAAACAAAACGAAACCTATCTAGGCCTCCTGTCCTTCACACACACATACACGTATGCCTGTGCGCGCTCGCACGCACACACACACACACACACACACACACACACACACACACACACACACACCCCACACACGCATACATACATGCGCGGGCGTGCGCGGGTTGGGTGTTCACAGTGTTATGAGAAGCTACCAGTGACGTTATACTCTGTTGATCGTCACCAAGACAAAGAGTCCACTTACCCACCACCTCCTGTTGTCACAGCTGTCATTGGTGGACGTCAGCTGGGAAACAAAATCATCATTGAGGCAGACCACAGAGCATTCCCAGGTACCCTCATCATCAGCGTCAACAGTGAAGGTGTGGTGAACCATGAAGTAAGTGGCATTGGCGGGTTGACAGCCACACTCACTGCTGGAGGATGTGCACGATGTGGTGGGTGACGTTGTTCACTGTGCATCTGTGGAGATGAACCAGTAAAGGGCCGTCTCTTGAAGGTGACTCTGTCACTGAAAGTCCCTGTACACTTGGAGGGGGGCGTCCTCTCTAGGCACGTAACACCTCAAGGTGATGGTGGAGCCCAGGGTCCAGTCCTGGGCAGGGCAGGACAGGTGCTGACCCAGACAAGTCTGGAACACATTAGAAAGACAACACCAGATGAAGGGCTTTCCTGACAGCTGTCCAACTTTCAAACGACAACCTCGTTAACTTCAGCCCGAAACTAAATGCCCCATGAATCTAAACATCATATAACTCACTCCTGTCTGAAAAACATAGTGGGACGGACAGACAGGAGGTATTAGACAGACAAACGTTCATGATATGAGTTCATTATACAATGCTCGTTCTTATTTGTCTTTTACACACGGCACTTTTACACGCACGCGCGCACGCGCGTGCACACACACACAACACACACACACCCCACACACACACACACACACACACACACACGTAGAGAAAGAGAGGAGAGAGAGAGGAGAGAGAGAGAAAAGAGAGAGAGAGAAGAGAGAAATGGAGAGAGAGAGGAGAGAGAGGGGAGAGAGAGAGAGAGAGGGGAGAGAGAGAGGGGAGAGAGGAGAGAGGATTTTGGTCAGAGATACTGTCCTACATTACTTACACCAGGCTAATTTCAGTAAATGGGACACCATGAACTGAATGAATGAAGGGAGTGAAGGTGGGGCATGGGAGTGGAAGTGGGGTGTGGGTGTGTGGGGGTTGACTGGATGGGGGAGTAGGAGGGGGTGGGGGTATGGAGATGGGTGGATGGGGGAGTGGAGGGGGTGGGGGTATGGAGTTGACTGGATGGGGGGGTAGGAGGGGGTGAGGGTATGGAGTTGACTGGATGGGGGAGGAGGAGGGTGTGGGTGTGTGTGGAGTTGAT
>JAFLJL010003793.1:105874-120874 GCA_018398815.1 Conus ventricosus
AAAAAAAAAAGGCGGCCGTTTTTTTGGTTTGTATACTTTTTTCCTAATTGAGTACCTGAGGGCCCCCTGCGGTCGGCTGGGGTATAAAACATTATCTCCCTAATTGAGTATGGTTATTGAATTTAGATTTGGGTCAAATTTTGTTTTCTTTCTCTTTTCCCTAATTTGCACTTTATTTTATGTTCGATGGACAAAAAACCCCGGTTGTCTCATTCTAAGGTTGCGCCTAATCCTATTTTTGAGGGGCCCCCTTTCCCCCGTCGGCCGTCTGTACCGATTTGGACCCGGGGGCCCCCCCTCCGCCTGTTGGAGTGACTTACCTGGGGGGAGGTGTCTGACGTGGTTTTTGAGCGGTGCTCTTAGATTTATTCATCGCATTTTTCGTTATAAAATTTGAATATCGGGGGTCAGTCGGCCTGTTTCGTTTCCTGTTGAAAAGCGTAAGAATTGAAATGTTTCAAATGGAGTGACTGAGGGCGGAATATGAAGCAACATTTAGAAAGAGAGGGTGTTAGTTACCGCCAAGGACAGTCAGAGTACAGGACAAAACACAACGCATTTCGACCTCTTGGGTCTTCTTCAGACAAAAACAATGAACACTAAGCACAGTGAAAACGAAGAACGAGAAACCATGGAAACGCTTTTGGGATCTCCGCCTGAGGTTGCCGCCGGTTTAGCCTCCTCTGCCTTACCATCCGCATCCTGGACACTCACGTCCTTTCCCCCCTCCTCCTCCTCTCCCCGCCCCCCCCTCCCCCACCTCCTTTCCCCTTTTCCCCCTTCCTCCTCCGCCTTCCCTCTTCTCCTCCCCTTCCCCCCTCCTCTTCTTCCTGCTCTTTCTCCTTGTTCTTCGCGTCCTTTTTGTTTTGATCGCTCTTGTGCTTAATCTTGGTTTTCTCATGTTCTCTCTTTTCTCTCTTCCTTTTCTTCGTCCTCTTCTTTTCTTGTTTTTCTTCATCTTCTTCTTCTTCCTATTATTATAATTATCATGATTAATATTTACTTATTTGTTTGAATTGATGTCTATTCATGCATTACAATGAAATGGGTGTAGTGTAAAGCATATGTATTTTCATACATGTATTTGCAATGATTATAAGATTGCTCCGATACCTTATTCTGTCTTCTAACGCTACCCATCGTCAACACAGCGCAGGCCTCCAAGGGTGGTACAGGACTGCTCTAAAGGCAGGTGAAGACGGTGCTTCTCTGGGTCCTCCCCAGCACCTTCGGGTGTTTCTTTTTCTTCTTTGCCGTAACTAGGCTGACTCTGGAGAAAGGTCCAGTGACGGTGAGGAAAGACCCACTGACCACAGGGAAAGTCCTGTTGACAGTGGGAAAGACTACAACTTTGGATTCTCTCTTGAGGGCGCATAAGACCGTATGGCGAAAGCTTGGCTGTGTCTGGAGTGGCACCGTCTTCATCTGTCCGTGGGCAGGGGTAGTTGGGTCTGTGGGGTGTGCTCGGCAGCTGGAGGGTGGTGTTTTTCGCCGGTGGGCTCTGCAGTCATGAAATACGGGCTGGTACACCCATGGGGATGCTACTTTAAGGCTGTTATGAGCTGCATCCTGCAGTCTAATTTACCTCTGTTCAGGAGCAGTTATGTCCCTTGATATCTTAATGGAGTGTCCTGCGCGTGCCTGTACCCATCGTCAACACAGCGCAGGCCTCCAAGGGTGGTACAGGACTGCTCTAAAGGCAGGTGAAGACGGTGCTTCTCTGGGTCCTCCCCAGCACCTTCGGGTGTTTCTTTTTCTTCTGTCTTCTAACGCTAGCGAGATAGAACGACATATGTATATTATTGTTAGATATCACAACGTGAAAGGTCTTTGTAGACATTCATAAACCGACACAGGTGAGGATTCCCCCACTACCCTACGATCTTACCCGTCCTCCCCTCTCCTTCCTCCCCCCTTTCCCCTCCACTTCCCCCTCCACCCTGTTCCTGCTACTTTCCCCTTACATCCCTTCTTTCCACCTCTCCTTACCCTCCCCGTCCCCCACCCTCTTCTCCTCCACCCTCTCACCCTCCTTTCTAACCCTCACTTGCTTACCTGTCCCCTGACACTCTCATTTTCTACTTCCACTCCTTTGTAGTACAACCCCTCTTTACCCTCCCCCTTCCCTTGCACTTCCCCCTCCCCTCTCTTCCTCCCTCCTCCCCTCCCAATTCGTGAGCCCTCCCTCCCTTACTTAACCCCCTCCCCCATCCCTTCTATACTACCATCTAAACACTACTCCCTCCCATGTGCTCTATTCTGCCCTCCTATCTCCCCCCTCTCTCTCGCTCTCTCTCTTCGCGCCCCTCCCCCCTCCCCCTTACGACCTCATTATCTTGCCCGTCATAAATGACCGGTGACTGGATATTCCCTTCCCTATGGAGTTAATTTCAACAAGCTGTTGACGATCAATGAGAAACGAGGTAAAGAATTTTAAGGCTGTATTCGATACTTTGGAACACTTTTTTTTCATTAGAAGGGAGCGGTTTATAATGTCAAACGTTTTGCAAAATCTACTAAAATAATTCCAGTAAGGTCATTATTGTTAATATTCGTAAGACATCTATCGATAAATGGTACAAGAATAGTATGAATCAGATCGTAATATTTAAGATAAGAATACAGGTGTGTCTGAACATGTTTAGACGAAAGGGGTAATTTTGAGATAGGGCTATAGTTTGACAGATTGGTGGAATCACCTTTTTTACATAAAAGTATAACTTTTGCTTGTTTGAATTTAAGGGAAAGTGGCTTTTATCAATACACAAATTATAAACGTAAGTGTGACATGTTTCACTCTTTTTCTTACAAAGGGTCCAAGTTTATCATTTACTGAATTGAATGTACTTATCTTAAAGTTCACAGCATCGTCAGGATTCCTAACCTGATAAATGTTATTTACTTCAGAGTGAAGCAAATCATTAAGGAAGGCATTTTTATGAAAATGTGTTAAGCGTCTATATAAAAAAAAAAAAATTCCTTATGTCCAGACTTAGGAATTTTGACACCTTTCTTCATCATGTTAGACAAACTGAAGAATGGTCACTACAGCTGTTCGTACAGAACACATTTCCACCATGTTATCTTTTGTGTTGACGTAAATGTGATCAATAAGAGTTTCCGTTTGTTAAGTGATTCCAGTAGGACGATCGATTATTTGATCCAATCCATACATCAATTGCATAAGTATGATTCCATTTAGTCCCAGGCACAGTTAAGTCTATGTTAAAGTTAATTTCTTTGATTCCAGTATTGCGGCATCCATCATCGAATTAAACCTATTACACCAATTAGTGGTTTCTGCTGGGTTTCTGTATAGGAATCCTACCATTACTGGCTTACAGTGTTTAAAGATTTAATTCTATCCAGACGGGTTGTACGTTGTAGATACGCTTTTCTTTTGAAGGCTAATGATTTAGCAAGGTAAAGAAGTAAAGCTGTTGTTCTAGGTGCTTTTGGGTCTAATCGGATTGTATCATAATTTGGCATGCACATATCATAATCTGGAATCATATCGTTTAGTTAAGACTCTGCTATACAAAACACATGAAAGCTATTACCATTGTTGTGAAGAATTGCAGCGATTTCATCCGTCTTATTTCTGGCACTGTTAATATTTAAATAACCGATGCGAAGTCCCTCCTTTGAAGGCCATGTACCAAAAGTAGATGACATGATGATCATTTAAGTGAACAGCGTATACTAGCCAAAAAAGGCGCATTACATGCAGTTCTTCCGGTCACAAATCAAAGGCAGTTAATACATCATCATGTAGACTTTGCAAATCCAGAAATTGTCGAAGAGAAAGATATTCACAAAATAAATAAATAAATAAATAAATAAATAAAACAAAGAAAAAAACTGTAGCAATCAGTATCAATATATACAATTACAATCAAACCACGAACACAACAGACAGCATGAAACCCTTTATCAGACAGAGATAGGTTGTCCGCCAAAAATTCTGTCTTTCTCTGCTCTCTGAAAGAAAGAACAAGATGCAAAGCATATAAACGTACTCCCAGTTTATCCTGAATACGCGTGTGATATTCCATAAAGAGGAAAAACCGTCTTGGACTGGTGTAACCGTTAGTAATGACTATCCTGGTAAACATCGGCCATCGTCTGTGACCTATAATGAATGTATACTTACAAATTTTCAGAAAGATTGGCCAAGAACTTTCTGAGATTTTCCATAAAGAAGAAAACCATTTTGGGCCGTTAGTAATGGCTATAACAGTAAACTTAAACATCGGGCATCATTCGTGACCCATAATGAACATAGCTACAAATTTTCAGAAAGATCGGCCAAGTGCTTTTGAGATATTCTATTAAGAAAAGAAAAGGGTTACAGGCCGTTACAGCGTTAGTAACGGCTATAACGGTAAGCTAAAACATCGGGCATCATCCGTGACCCATAATGAACATACCTGCTAATTTTTACAAAGATCGGCCAAGCATTCTCTCTCTCTCTCTCTCTCTCTCTCTCTCCTCTCTCTCTCTCTCTCTCCCCCAAACGCACACACGCGCACTGGCGCGGACGCACACACACACACGCACGCACGCACAGACAGTCTGCTCGCACTCGCATAAACACACACACACGCGCGCGCGTGCACACTCGGACGCGCATTTGCACACACACACACACACACACACGCACGCACGCACGCACGCACGCAACCACACACACACACACACACACACACACACACACTCACACGCGCGCGCGCACGCATGCGCGCACGCGCGCGCGCGCGCACGCACGCACGCACGCACGCACGCACGCACGCACGCACGCAACACACACACACACACACACACACACACATTCATAGTACCTTTCACAGACTCCTCTTTCGATTTGCAGCTGGACGAGTATTGACACTGTTTTA
Source organism: Conus ventricosus (assembly GCA_018398815.1). NCBI lineage: Eukaryota > Metazoa > Mollusca > Gastropoda > Neogastropoda > Conidae > Conus > Conus ventricosus. The sequence continues at coordinate 110,770 of JAFLJL010003793.1, forward strand.
TTGCGTAGCGTGTCACCAGTGACGTGTGCGTACATATGCTTTTTCTTCTAATTACAGGTGTTCTTTTTTATTTAGGGTATTCTAAATTATTGTTTGTTGCATTGGTTTTAACAGAGGCCCGTTTTCTAAGTTTTTTCTTGTTTTATATATATATAAACAAGATTTCGTTTTTTCTTTCTTTCAGAGAACAGAGAAAGACAGACAACACTGTCGTCTTTCGTCGAAAATGTCCGTCACAGATTTCCAGGGACAGGAGACGGAATACGACAGAAGGCAAAGTTCTCCTTCATCTCCCTCGGCTTATTTCTTCCTACTCCCCCAAGTTTGTTTTACGAAACAGGAAATAACAATGTGTCGGACATTATCCACGACGACATTTCTACATGTGTTGAGAGCTGTGCCCTTCAGACAGATAGAGATCAACAGTATTGTCCATCGCCTGCCGCTGCAAGTGACATTAACTTTCAGGAAGTGAAAATCAGTGATGATTGTGAACATTTCGAAACCCAGTCAGAGGAATACACCACGGATACCATGACATGATTAGAAAACGGTACGCAGTGGGTTACACAGAGGTACGCGGCGAAATCCTGATTGCCTTCCACAGGAGACTGACGCAAAGAAAGGCACAGGCAACAACACAGCGGATGTTCCTGAATCAGCTGACACCTCACAACTGAGTGTAACGGATCTTTACAACGCAGATTTTGAAGATACCTCAAAGAAAATGGACAGCCTTCTCAATACCCTTAGATCAGAGAATAAAGACAGATGCGACACCAGTGCTGATTACAAAGGAAATCTTGGTTTAGAAGCAACCTAACTATGACGAAGTTCCTTGTTAAACTGTGCAGACATCAGTGAGGTTGGAAAGGAAATCATGCTTCAAATATGGCCCAACTACTATACAGCTATTAGACTTGTGATCAGTTGTGACAAACTAAAGTACAAATACAGCAAGTTAATACTAATATAAGGAAACATTTCTTCAGCCAGAGGATAGCACCAATTTGGAATAAACTAACTCCGAACATCAAACGTGCACGGGATATTAACTCTTTTAAAAATCTTATCGATAAGCATGAAATAATAACAGACATCACGTTCGACTTTGATGGTCGAAAATAAAAACTGGGCTCGCTGTCGACCTGACCATGACAGAGCATATAAAGAAGGGGCATATAAAGCCGTGAGGCTATGATGAAACAATCATCGCCCCTAATTCTGAACCTGAACCTGAACCTGAACCTGAGTTCTTGTCAAAAAGGAAATCTTGGTCTTCATGTGATGTAGACTGTAAAGTTTGTTATCATTATTTGAACTTGTTATGATCTTTTTTTTTTTTTTTTATAACTTATTTTATTTTGCATTTAATAACATGAAACACAAACATGAAAAGGAAAAAAACAAAAGGGCATTGTCCATCCAAAGTCGAGAAATAATTGTTTTAACAGCCAGAGGTAAGAGAGAGAGAGAGAGAGAGAGAGAGAGAGGGAGAGAGGAGAGAGAGAGAGAGAGAGAGTGGATGGATGGATGTTATCAATGGCGTTTTCATTCAATGTTCTATCTAGAGAAACATCTTAAGAGGCCTCGAATACATCAACAATATAGATAACATTGGCACGCAAAAGACTGTTCAAAATTCAACTTAGAACTGTGGCAAATCACAATCGGATAAATAATAAAAAGTAAAAATACATTTAAGAACCCTCTATTAATGGTTTATATATCATCCATTTTACACAAAAGTCTGAATATTTAGAGATAAGTAAGGCATTGTGTTTTTCAATTTTGTATCGCCACTCTAGTTTCTTCAAAAATACAGTTGTTCGAGGATGGTTTCCATTCAGTTTTGCATGAATATATATAATACTTTGCAAATTGTACAATGAATAAAGGACAATGTCCACAATAACGTTTTTTATCAAATCCTAAAGCACCAGCAATTCATCAGTCTTAGTGTTCTGCATTGGCACATTTTTCTCTACATCAAATCTGTAAGTACATTCCAAAAGAATTATACATAATTTCCATTTTCCAAAACATATGTCATCGAATCTTTATTTGTACCACAAAAACTGCCTTTGTCATTATAACGAACTCCCAATTCTCTTAAAAGAACACTTGAACCTAAAACACTGTGTAATAGCTTCAAGCTAACCATTTTAGTTTAAACGCAAATGAAAACAAACTGCGGCGTTACTGAAACACGACAAAAACTCAGAAAGCACACAAAACAAAGTGTGAATAACGACATTAAAAGCACGACACAAAACAGAACATGATATTTCGGCAAAATGCTTCCTCAGCGACAAAAAAATACAAGACATAAACATGCACAAACTCCCTTTGAAGCCAAAGTGTGAAATGAGTAGACAAGGACAGTGGAAGAGAGGTGAGTTGATTTTCGAAGAATAGGGCAACGAGAAGAGGGTAGAGTAAAGTGAGAAGGAAAAGGAGATAGGAAGAGAGAGAGGGAGAGAGAGAGAGAGGGGGGGGGAGGAAAAAGAGAGAGACAGAGAAGAATGAAGTAGAGGAAAGTGGAGAATAAGAGCGAGAAGAGAGGAAGAGAGTGAGTGGAGGGGAGGGGTTGTGATGAAATGTATGGGGTGTTGCATATGAATGAAATGAACAAAGAAAGCACAATAAAAAGATACAATTATAACTCGAAAAATCATTTTAAATGACAAGGGGAGGGGGGGGAGAGAAGGGGGTCAGCCGACTAAAGCATCCGACCCAAGTCAGACCAGGTAGGTTGCCCTACCCAAGCACACAAGGTTGAGAGGGAAAACGGGAGAACCCCGAAAATAACCCACTAGCCGCGCAGCTAAGAGCTGCACGGCTCACCCCCCACACACACACAAAATAAAAAAAAAAAAAAAAAAAAAAAAAAAAGCACTAGCCCGCGGCAAAGCCTCAACACACACACACACACACACACACACACACCCACACCACACACACAAAATTTTAGTTTTAAAATATAGTTATTTTGCTGTATATCGAAAGCAATGATTTCCAGTATGATGTACCATCAGTTTATTTCGAATCCCATTTTGTCGCAGCATTTTGGTCGAACATTTATTTTCATAAGTATATCGTAATAAAGCTTTGAAACCTTTGTGAATAGCAAATACCTTCTCAAACAGCAAGTTTTTATCGTATGTTTATGCACTTTACAGAAATACTACATTATTTTAATGAGTCGTTATTGCAGATTTTATACCCACAAAGGTACAAAATCGAATTAATATTATATATCTCTTGAACACTCATATAGACAGAAACTGACCTTTATCAACAAAAAAAGTCCGCAAGACAATATACATTCTTGTTACCAATTTTTCTAGAGATAACATATGAGTATTCCAACTTGTTCTATTATTATAGCAAATCGGTTTCAGCTAAAATTTCAGCGAATTTCCTGGCATCTTTTGTAGTAAAAGACATTTTAGATGCTTCAATGACGCCTGACCAAATTGGATATATTTTCGTAAACCTGGAAACAAATTCTGACCTATTTTTATTGATAATCGCCATTGAGGAAAATTAAGCTAGTAGAATAGTTTCCACTTGTGGGTTGTTTTTTCAAGTTTAACGAAAACACGACATTTTAAAATAATCAAATGTTTTTAATTCAGGGATACCGATGCCTCCAATTTTAAACACTCTTATCGCCGTTTTCTCTCTCCCGGTAATTGTCTGGTTTCATACCCCAGACAAATTCATAACACATCTTTTGTAATGTTTCGAAAAAAACACATCAGGAGGATTTGCAGAAGTAACCAAAGATGTATCATTTTGAAAGTATGAGAGATTTTACAATTGCTATTCTACCAAATGCTTAGTTTGACGTTTAACCCATACTTTGAACAGATTTGAGTATACTGCGCTCAATTGTCCGAATAATTTATGTTGACTACCGTGCGCTTATCTAAATCATTAGTAAACCATATTCCTAAACATAAACACGAAATTTAGTGGGTTTCCAGTCCATTCCTAAATGATTCAATATATCAACCTTCACGAATTCTTCTACTTCCTAACCAAATTGCACTAGTTTTGCTAGAATTTTATGTGACGACTAATCAGATCAAACTTAAACAGATCATCTAAACGCAAATTTCAAAGATTTCTATCACCTGCCAGCAAAAATTCTGTGTCATCCGCATATTGTGAAAGTTTATGTTTCATTCAACATCATTCATCATTATTCCCTGTGTAGTAGAAAGAAACTCGTGAAGCCGTGGCAGCAGAAGTCCTCAGAAGAGAAGGCCCCCTTCAGGCAAGTGTTCGCCCTTATCTCCTGACACTCTAGGGGTAGGCCACACCCCTTAATGACTTCCGGATGTTCCCTGATATTCCTCTGTTTTCTCTTATCATAATAGCAATATTTCCTACCACAGAGAAAGAACAATATGGGATATAGGTCTCCTTGCCTACAACCTCTTTTAATTTCGAACCATTGTGAAACCAGACCAATTTACAACAACACAAGAATAATATTCTTTATAGAATAGTATCTACTATCCAACTGCAAATGTCTTTCTGAAAACCAAATTCTTTAATACCTCGACATAAAACCCATTAATCGAGTCAAAAGCTTTCTCAAAATCTATATTTAAATAATAATCCAGTAAATATTTTATCTAAGTAAGCAATTGTGTCATAAAATCAATCTTAAGGTATCCACCATTGTAACTGTTCCTAATGAAACCCGTCTGGTCTTCATAATAAGTCTTGCATAACATTTTTTATGCATTTGCAACACAAGCTGATTCCAATTTTATACACTACATTTTAAAAGTGAAATAGGTCCCAGTATTAATATGTCTTGCTTGTCTCCTTGGGAATACAAATATAATCCCTTCTTATTGCACGCAGACAGTTTCTCCCTTTTTAAAACTACATTCAAAACTCTCTAATAACAAATAATCCAATTTTTTTCCAAAAAACTTTAAAGAATTCCGTCGAAAACCATCAGAGCCTGGGCTTTTGTTATTTTTCATATTCTTTAAGACATCCATAGCTTCTTCAAGAGTAATTTCTCCCTCAACCGTTTTGCTTCTGTTTCTTTGACATGTGTATTTGTTTTACTAAACCCATTACTTCACTATCTTCTACTTTCGGACTCTGCGTAAAGTAATTTATAAAAGTTCTGAACTTCTAGAAGAGGTCTTTCTGGGTTTTAAAACATTATCTTGTTGATCCGTGATTCTAGCTTATTTTTACTTACAAAATTACGTTTCTCAAGATACAAAAATAGTTCTTACTTTTCTCACCCTCACTACCACTACTCTTGATCTACATAACACCTTCCATTCGTTTTTCTTAATAGTGTTAATTGTTTCTTTTTTTGTTGCTATAGCTCTAAAATGGGCTTCCTCGCTTAAAGACTTTGTTGTTTCTAATCTTCGAATGTACAGTTCCTAGTCGATTTTCCTCTTCCTGTATTTTCTTCTTTTTCATTGTTGCAAATGAAATTGCTTTTGATCTTAACTCATATGAAGAAATCTAGGAAAAGTATCATCGGAACAGAAAAACGTAGTTTCTCTCATCAAGGGATATCATTATATTTGCATTCATCGCATATTCATCTTATAACAATTCTTATCTCAGAATTTATCTCATTTAATAAAAGTTGTCTTTTAAAAGAATGAATTGATTTCCAAAAATGTAATGTTTTTGACCTTTCACTAAATTTTAGTTTCCACAACAGTATACTCGAATGATCTGATCTATACCACATTCAATTTCCACATAATCTACAAATGTTACTACATTGTCTGAAATCAGAAAGAAATCTACACTAGCCTGTTTGGAAAGGATTTTTCTTCTTCCATGTTTACCGCAAACACTCTGATTAGTTCTTCCCTCGCCATATATCACATAATTTCCCAATTTTCAAAATCAGTTTTTCGGAGTCTCATCCCTGCCTAGGTTTGTTTAAAAACATGTTTATAGTTCTGATAAACTTTTTTCTTTTGCTGGATCTAGTACCTATATTGAAATCTCCAGATATTATAACATTCCTCATACCAAGCTCATTAATCTTTTGTTTCAGGTTGTTAAAAAACTCCGATCATCTCTGATTGGACCATAATATTTTACAAAAAGAAAATCATTTTTCCTGAATTTCAGTAAAAGCATAATAAAATTTCCCCGATTATCTTTTGATGACACGTTTGGACTTTGAACTCAAAACGTTATAAACATATTCCCACCCCCCATGAATTAAACGTGTTATTTGAAATATACCCCATATATCCCCAATCAGCTAAAACGTATGTTTCAATCTTTTCTATCAAAAAAATGGTGTATCATGTAGAACTAAATGGAAATATTTACTTGTATCTCAAGTAATGGAATACATCAACGCCTCTTTTTTGAATCATTTGAGGCCTGACAATTAACTGAAAAATAATAAGCTTATTATTCAATTTTTGTATTTATCATTAAAAAGCAAGAACATCCAACCAACAAAAAGAAAAAGAGATGAAAAACAAAATAAGCAAACAAATAAAGGATCAAAAGTGTTATAGGACACATAAGGAAAGACAAATACTTAATCAAGTTGACAATCGCTATCTGGAGCAAAGTCAGACAGCGTTTTTTCGTTACACTAAACGAAAACATTTCATGCAATAATTACAGTGAACCTACAACAAAATAAATAAATAAACAACATCAAAAAAACTAACACACAAAAAGAAACTATTAAATTAAAAATTAAAAGCCAACAAAAGCATCTAGATTATACATTGCCCCCCACATCGAGGGCGGGTGGCATGGTAAGGTAATGTGAAATAAAAATTAAAAAAAAAAAAAGGGTTTTGTTGCGGGGTGGGGGGGTGGTGGGGGGGGCGGGGGGGGGGGGGGGGGGGGGGGTGGGGGGGGGGGGGCGGGGGGGGGGGGGGGCGGGGGGGGGGGGGGGGGGGGGGGGGGGGGGGGGGTGGGGGGGGGGGGGGGCGGGTGGGTGGGGGGGGAGGGTGGATGGAGTGGAATTAAAATTAAACTACTTTTCATCACAACAAAAATATATTAAAAAACTAAATAAATAAAAAAATAAATCCATACCAGATACATTTTATCATACTTCAACAATCATAAACAATGAACAACAGAATCCATCCAAAAAAAGAATGAAAGCGGAGCTAGGAAGTCCACCAAATACACCCCCCACTCCCGCCACACGTGTGTCCGTAAATAAATGCTCATGCGCGAAATGCTTGCGAGTTCTGTATCCAAGCGCGCACAGTGCGCGACGCGCGCGCACGCACACTAACCCTGTTGACTCCACCGCGCGAGCACGCACGACGCCCGCACTCCCACGGCGCGCGTCCCGCAAGTTTGGCTCACACACAAGCGCCCGCGACGGGGGAGGGATAGAGGCGGAAGGGGACAGCGGGGATCGGGGAGTGGGGGGGGTGAGAAAAGAGGTCATGGGGTAGGGAGGGATAAAGTGGGGGCAGAAGGAAAGAGGGCGAGGGAAGGGAAGAGTACGGAAAAAAAAAAAAAAAAAAGGTGTGTGGAGAGGGGGGGGGTGGGGGTGGGGGGGGGGAGAGGGGGGATGGATGGGCGAATTAAGAATTTAGCATCTTTTCATCAACAAACTAAAATAAATAATAATAATAAAAGTAAAAATCAATGATTAACTATATTACAAAAAGACTGAAACTGGAGACTAAACGTGCCGCGGCGCCGCTTGCGCGAGCACGCATAGCGCCCGCGAGCCCACGCACACGCGCGCGCCCCCGCACCTTCTCACAACATGCGCCCGCGACGGGGGAGGGATAGAGGGCGGAGGGACCGCGGATCGGAGTAGGGGGGGGGGGTGTAACAGGAAGGTCACGTGGGGATTGAGGGAGGGGATAAAGTGGGGGGGGGGGGGGGGGGGGGCAGAAGAAAGAGGGGCGAGAAAGGGGAAGAAGCTACTGGAAAAAAACGAAACGAAAAGAAAAAAAAAAAAAAAAAAATGTACCCCACAGGTTCACAATTCTCACCGCCCAAATCAACCAGACAACATAAAGCCGGAATTCACAAACCGCCGAACAGACACACCCAAAAAACCTCCAGAACAGGACATGAGAACCGTCCACAAAGACAGAAGAAACAGCAGACGAAGAAAGGAAGACAAAAATAAAGAAAAAAGGGAAAGTCAAAAGAGGACAAAGGTAGGTTGAGCTACCTGCACCGAAGGAGCCCCCGTCCATCCCAACCGGGACTGTCAAATACATGCGTTTCCCACACAAATCCATCAATACAGCGAAGGCAACAATTTGTACAATTTTTCGCCTCCAAGAAATTGATAGATCAATCAATCAATTGAAATTGACATTCACACAAAGTACAAATTAAAGAAATAAATAACTCTACTGGAATGACAAATTTATAATTTTCATGAATACAGCTCCCTTCTCGTCACTCGCTCCATGTTTATTTTCCCAATGCATCCATCAAGAAACACGATCACGGGACGAAGAGAAGAGAGAGAAGAGAGAGAGATAGAGAGAGAGAGAGAGAAGAAAGACAACAGACAACAGACAACAACAACAACAGAACAGACAGACAGACAGAGAGAGAGAAGAGAGAGAGAGAGTAGAGAATGAGAGAAGAAATATAATTAGGTATCAAGTAATAACAGATGCATCAACCTGGAATGTAACATTTGAAAAAAAGACAGATATGCAGGCATACACAAACAATAACTCAGGAAATTTGATTCCTCACAAATCTGCGGGACTGAAAGCCTGGCTGAAGACAGTAAAGAAAATCAACCGTAGAACTGAAAAATATGCATAAAACAACACAGTCAGCATGAACTTGGTAACAATGCAAAAGTTACAGAGCAAATAACATTTCAACATATTCATTACACGTCTTCATCACACAACACTGTAACACTCACCATTTCCCCCCCCTTTTTTCCTCTTTTCCTCTTAATACTTGTATAATGTGTATGGCCGTCCATACGTGCGTTCAGTACAGCGTTTACAATGGTTTTTGGTAAAAAGTTTCAATCCAGCAATACTAAAAGTCGTGTGCTCACAAATAACGCTTACAAAGCCAACTGAGTGAACAAAAAGGAGACAAAAAACACATCCCCCCCCCCCGGCCCCCAACCAACCCCCCACACACATCCCCAAAACCCCAAAAACAAAGGGACTAAAGATTTCCCTCCACACCCTCGTTAAAAAATCAACCCCCTGCCGCCCAAGATACCTGTATTTTTGCGAAGGCGGGGGGGGGAACGGGGGGAGAAAGGGGAGGGGGGGGGGGGGGGCGAGCAAAAACACAGCACCCCCAAGTTTCAATGGACCGATGCACAAAATGGCACAAGGAAGGTGGTGATGTCCCAATTTGGGAACAGGCAAGCCACCAACCTGAAAAAAAAAATAAAATAAAATAAAAAAATAAAAAAATTTAAAAAAAAAATTAAAAAATGATTTTTTTTTTTTAAATCGTCAACAAACTCACCAAAAACCCACACACACAAAGGGGGCCCAATTTAGAACTTTTTTTTATTTTTCTTTTTTGGGGGAAAAATAAAAAGAGAGAGAGAGAGGGGGGGGGGGGAGAAAGAGAGAGGGGGAGAAGAGAGAGAAGAGACCCCCACGCTATTCCCCGTCTAAATCATCTTTAAATATAAAAAACCCTATTTTCTTTAATCATCCAAAGAAACGGGGCAAAAGAGCCCCCCCTTAAAAGAGTGGGGGGGGAGGGAGGGTGGGAGGGTGGGGGGGGGGTTGGAGGGAGGGGGATAGGTAGGAGGGGCAAAAAAACAAATCAAAAATTTCCGTATTACTTGTTGTGAATATAATACGTTAAACATTCAAAAGCAAAAAACTTCCCCTCCATACAGAAACTCGTGTGTGAAATTGGGATTTTTTTAAACATTCCCCAAAGCACAAAAAGGGAGATAGGGGGATAAATGAACTTACGGAAATCATTCAAAAAAAAAAAAAAAAAATTGCATATGATGAAACATTTTCCCAAAATAATATAACAATATAAAAAACACGAATTGTGACAACAAAACTTTCATTTCATTCCTGAAAAGAATCAAGTCGACCCACATCAGTCACTTTTTTTCCTTTTTTTATTT